>CM046039.1:48326775-48566479 GCA_025215565.1 Flaveria ramosissima
TTGAATTTTTTGGAGTTTTAAATCTCATAATCAGAACTGCTTCCCGCAGAAGGTTTCACTGAAGCCAAAGTTTTCTTCTTTTCTTTTGAAATACAGGTATAAATTTCAAAATGGGACAATGGCTTTGATTGGGCTTGTTTGTTTGATAACATTCACTGGCTTGTCTGAACACTCCTTAATTTTGATTGGGAGACCTAGTTTAATTTTCTCCTCATTTGTTCAATATACACATCTGCTTTATTATGAGGATTAGTGACTTGTTTTACTATTGATTTTGGTTCCACTGTAATAGGTTCATTTTCCGGTTTGAGTGTGACAGATTCAGGCATGACAGTGTAGTTATCATTGTAAGGTGGAGGACAAGAATTATATCCAATCCCAGTCATATCCTTGGGATCCTTTTGTGAATCTAGCATCTCTTGCAGCTTGACTGAAGATTTTTGAAACTTTTCAAGTTTCATTTCAGTAAGTGATTGCTCAGCTTTTGATTGAGCTAACTTTTCAAGAATGTAATTTTCACCATGCAATTTTTCAATGTCAGAGATGAGAGATTTGATTTTTATTTCAAAGCCTTTAATTTCTCTTTTGAGCATCTACTTTTTCTTCTTTTATTTAGCAGCGAACTTATGATTATGCTCACGATAACCTTGCAGTTCAGAAATACATTTATCACTACAGAGGTTGGATTTTACCTCAGATGGCATAGGAGTTGGACCATCATTGATGTGAGCCATGAGTGCATGATTCTGAAACTGAGGTTTTACTTCCTCTGCATACAAACTCCAATCACACATTCCATCTTGTCTAATGACAAGAGCATTTGAGGATGCCTGAGTGCTTCCATGTGCTTGATTTGTCAGTTGTGGCTGACTCTGATAAGGTTGCTGATGTTGTGATTGTTGGTGTGATGATACTGCTGTTGTTGATTGTTGGAGTGAAAACTTGTGCTTGGTTGTGGAGATGACTGACCCTGAGAGTTTCTTTAGAAAGTGTTGTTGTTTTTTCTAGGGGCATTGCACTCTCTGGAGAAGTGACCAGTTACACCACAGTTGAAACACTTTACCTTGGATTTGTCATATCTAAGTTTGGTGTTTTCATTTAGACTAAGCTTTCTCCCTTTCCTGAAAAACTTCTTGGCTCTCATTGCTATCATAGCCATTTTGCAGATCCATTTCTTCCACATCATCTGGATCCATTTCTTCCAAATCTACTTGAATCAAATGAGCAGAAGTGAGTCTGTCTCTCAGGTAAGCTTCAAAACTAGCAACAAATGCATTGTAAGTTGCCTTTTGCTCTTCTGATCTTGGGTCTTCATGGGTAGTTAAGGGAGTGGTAGTAAACCCTGTTGGTTGAGATGATGTTGATGGCTTGCTTGGTGTTGGTGCTGCAATGAAATCGGTTGTCTTCACTTGATCTCTTGAGGAGAGAAAATCATCATCCTTAGTGATGAATGCATTTTCCACATCGTAAGTGTTTGATGGAAATTTGTAAGCTTCAATAACTCGAGGTGCACCAAGGTTCCTGCTCCTTTCATCCAATTCAAGAGCTTCTATTTTGGCAATCATGATATCCAAGGTGGTACTCTCTAGATCAAGAGTGTTTTTAAGCATTGCAACATTTTGTTTCCAACTTTCTAGAAGGCTGTGAAGCATCTTCTTGTTTTGTTAGTTCTTGACTTTGTATGTCACTCCCATGATCTCTAAATCATTCACCAGTTGCACAAATCTATGCAGCTGTTTAGAGATTGATTCCCCCTTGGAGTGATGAAAGGTTTCATATTGATTAACAAGCTTATCCTTGTTAAATTTAGCCACTTGACAGCTTCCTTCACACATTATCAGCAATGCATTCCATACAGCTTTAGCAGTTCCATACTTTTCAAGTCTTTTTAGGACATCCATTTTTAGTGCTTGAGTGAGTATAGAGTAAACTTTTAGATCAACCTTTATCTTCTTGTAGTCATCATCATCAAGAGTGAGATCTTCAATGGGTATTCTTGTTGCTTTGTAAAGTGCATCCTGATCAGCAGAAAGTGTCACAGGAATGTGAGGCCCTTTGCATATTGAAATCCAATAGTCCGGATCTACACCTGTAATATAGTTCATGAATCTGATTTTCTATTGCTTAAACTCAGATTTATGTTTAAGCAGAGGAGTTTTTGGAGTGTGACCAAGTTTAGAGAATTATGTGAATCCATTTTAATAAGTTGTTTTTAACTTGTTTGAATAATGATTAAATTAATTGTTAAGTCCAACTAGTCCAAATAGTCTAGAATAGGCTTAAGAATTCAGATCTGCTAATGTTTTGTAAGTTTCTGTTGTGGTTTTAAGGTTTGAGTAACTGTTCACAGATTTATTCTTGAAGATGTGTATGGATGAACAGTGAATGTCTTAGAGTTTCTGCAGTTTTTCAACTTGTATGCAAAGTAGAGTTATTCGAACACTCTATCAACAACTCAATCATCAGTTCAATCGAGTTCAGCTTAGATTTAGGCAGATCTAAAGAAGAACCGAGAGCCAAGGCTCTAATACCAATTGACTGGTTAGATTGATATTCTCACAAGGACCGAATATGATGATTGAGTCAATGATTGTATTGCAGATCAAACAATCAATGAACATTGAATGCAATAAATACTCATAAATGCTCTTTTGTATTAATGAAGGTGATCGGTTAGAATGAATGCTAGGGTTTGAGCATTAAACAGTAACAATACATCTTGTGAACATAAGACTAAACAAAATATTCTGATTGTCTATGATGTCTATCAACAGTCATCTCACATACAAGGTTTTCTATTCTATTTATAGGCTGACAAGATGCCTTTTTACAATGACTAAACTACCTCTGACCTATACATCAGAACTAGTCTAAGTCTTCATCAGTATTTCTTTTGTTCATCCGCATTGACTAATGCAGATGAGTGATCTTGATTAGCATTTATTCTTTTGTCTAGCATTAGTGTTTGGGGTCGTCAGCATTGACAAATGCGGATGAACAAACACTTATGCGCATTTGTTGCGGGGCATCCGCATTAGTTAATGCGGATGTATAAAACTTGTCAGCATTTCTTCTAGGCTATCCGCATTTGTTAATGCGGAAGAACAAACACTTGTCAACATTTGTTCTATGTCTTTCGCATATACAAATGCGGTTAGCCAGACTTGTCTTCCTTGAAGAATCTTCATCCGAAGTGATACTTGGACTTGTGGGTTTACCAGCAGAACAACCATCAACTCACCAATTGAATTGGCATGTATTATCCTTTCAGGGTCCAGCATCTTCCTTCTTTCGAAGTTGAACACTTAGAATAATTCAAGATATTGACTTCCGAAGCATGAAAGTCCTGAAGATCAACTCAAGCCTCGGAAGAAGTAGCCTCTTTCCGAATTATTATTTACAATCCATTTTATAAGATTTTATTCTAAAACAATCTTTGTTAAAACATTTTAAAAAGATATATATTTATTTAAACCTAGGAAAATTTCAGAAAATATTCAGTGTCTTTTAAAAATATTTGAAGTTTATAAAATAAATTTTTATATTTATCAAAAAGAGTTTCTGAAATTTGTTTTGGGCTAAAAACCTTTAAAAATATAACATGAGGGTGCCCAGGTTCGAACCCGGGACCTCATGGTTGTTGATGTAGTGACTTAACCAGTGAACCATGGCCGAGACCTTGGTTTAAACTTGGTTTCAAGCCCTTATAACATAAAACAAGCAAAAACCCCCAAATCCTTTTAAACCCTAGAACATTCTTGATCCAAATCGAAGTTCAATTCAGTTTTGTGAGCGACTGAAATCATGAGTTGCCATCTTTTATATACTTATGTATTGAAAACTATGAAAGTCTCACCAACATTATGTTGACCTTTTATTTTTACATGTTTCAGGAAATTCGCAAGTTTGATTGTCATCTTTGAAGCTTATTAACATCTAGGAATGGATCTAGTTAAAGAAATGGATTTCTTGAATTATTTACATTTTATGTTATGTTTATTTTCATATTAGAGACTTATGTTTGTAATGTTACATTGGAAATTTATGATTATAATATTTGGATTAAATAATAGCGTTATGTGGTTGTGAACAATCTTAATCCTCACACCTCGACGATTTCGCCGTCAAAGTTGGGGTGTGACACAAATAAGTGGACTTTCTACTGTGTCTCTATCAAGAGGACAGAGAACTCGAAATCCCTCACCATGACTGAACTATATGGCATCTTATATGGATACCGTTTAGAGATGTAGAACAAGAGAGGCCCCCAGGTGAGCAGTCCCTCAAGCCTTCCTGCTATCAATGCTTTAATGGTTGCTGAAGGCTCAAGAATCCCCCAACCTCAGCAGTACCTGACTTACTCTCAACAGCCATCCTGTTCTTCTGGGCCATACATCATATTTCTTGAGACTCCAAGGCCTCAACAGGCTTAATCAAGTCCCTTCCAGGACAGCTATGCCTTTGTCTCAAGGAATGGATCAAGTGATTTTTAATTCTGATTTGATGATCTTGAATGTTTTAGCCCGGATGATATTGAATACATGGACATTGTTCATGGCTCTGTTAACTTACAGGGCGAAGAAGTTCTTTAAGAGAACTGGAAGGAAATTTCCCCAAAACCCAACTAACAACAAGTTTGGGTTTGATAAGACAAAGGCGAAATGTTACAACTGTAACCAGCTAGGCCACTTTGCTAGGGAATATAAGGCTCCCAAATCCAACCCGGGAGCCACTCAAGCCACCACACATCCCACCACACCTAAAGCCACCGGGAAGTCAACTGAACAACACATAGCTGTTGTTGCTCAAGAGGTTGCCTGGAGCTTCATGATGCAGAATATGACTCCTGCTCAAGCATTGATGGCTAGAACTGATGACAACAAGGTATTTGAACACCTTTGTACTCCAGCTTGCATTGCTAAAGTTAAAATGTATCAGGACTACAATATGGAAATTAAATCTGATATTGAGTCTTTCAATATCCTAAAATCTGATTTTAGAAGGGCTAAATCTTACTATCAAAAGAAAACTAAAGAGTTAGAGAAAACCGTGTCCTCTTTAAAACATGAACATACCAACTATAGGACAAATATAAAAGATTTAATCTGCAAATTGACTGAGGCTCAAGCCCAGCTAGTAATAGCTAAGGCTCAAGCCAGGAAGCATGTTATTTCTAAGAAAAACTTCCAAGCCATTCTTACATCATCCTTTCACTCTTATGAGTCTATCAGACAACCAAGATGTGGGACTGAAGAGCAAGAGGTTCCGCCTGCTGACCCACCACCCCATGAGTAGAAGAATGATGCAACTATGAAGACCATCACAGGGAAGGACCAGGTAAATCAACCGATTCTCACCAGTGATGATCAACCCCTAACCACTAAAGCCAGAAAAAACAGGGCTAAGGCAGCTAGAAAAACTTCCAAGAAAGTGGTTGAAGCCAAGCTGAAGATAGACCTAAAACAAAAGGGTGTGTTCATTTCTACTGGATTCCAGGTGGTTGGAAGCTCTGATCCTGGAAAGAAGTGTAGTACCAGCACTCCTGTCCTGCTGAAGGATCATGTAATGTTTTATGTAAGGCTGCATGCATGCACTGAAGTACAGAGTAGAAATGCTTCAGAAGTTTTACACCATGCACTAGAAATATTCTAAGTGTAAAATCTTTCGAAGCCAAGACCAACATCTTCCGAAGCCAAATATGAAGTCTTCCAAAGCTTCAAAGACAAAGTCTTCCGAATCCAAGAAGTGAAGACAGATTTCTTCCGAAGACTTTTGAACACATGCTTTATCTGATGTACTTTACCATAAAGCTGGACCACTTTTCGCTGCAACTCTATTTAGTCACCAACTTACATAAGTTGGTGAAAAGGTCCATGCTTTTGGTAACTGCACATTAAGGTCTTGAGTCCTTTTGCTTTCTACTTTATGTACTTTTTCCTTTTTGTAATATATTAGGATGTGAGCTATGGCATGTCATAGTCACTAGTAAAAAGGCAATCTGCCTTTTGACTCTACATATTATTTTGTAGTCTAGTTCAAATGTTTCCAGTTGGCCATCTAAGTATGGCCTGCTATAGGATGTAGTATAAAGTATCTCAGGTCCTTGTATCTTTTCTTATGTTTTGTAACACTTGTAAAAGAACTTGAGAGCAATATACAACATTCTTGAAAACCAAATACTTGTGTTTTTTTGTTCTTGTTCTGTCTCATACTTGCTTGTGTTCTTAGCATCAAACCTTATTGTGTACCAGTTCCCTATTTGATCTGTTAAGTGTTCTAAACACTCTCCTCATTATGTGTTGTGTTGTAATTGACCATCCCTCAAACGGTCCTGCAGTTGGTATCAGAGCATTCCAGGCTCTTGATTGTAAGATCTCACCATCTATAGATCCTTTACACACACAAAATACTTAACATCTTAAATGGCAGCTCTTACTAAAGCTGATATGGAAACTGGAACCATGAAAAAGTCCCCCCTAATCACTCCTGAAGACTTTGACACTTGGTGCCAACGAATAGAAGGGTTCATCAAGTCACAAGACTCCAGGATGTGGGAATCTGTTGTCTCAAGGCCTCACATACCAAGCACCTCTTTAGCTGCTGCTGGAGGTGGTATGCTTTCAAAGACTGTGGCTGACTATTCTAAAGAAGAGAATAGATATTGATCAAAAAGCCATGACATCCCTTCAAACTTCTCTTCCCAACTCCATATACAGAGGCTTCAAGAAGTGCAAAACAGCTAAACAGCTATGGGATGCACTGAAGCTGATGTATGAGGGTCAATTGAAGCCAAGGAGAACAAAAAGGATCCCCTTAAGCAGCAGTTTGAAAACTTCACCTTCAAAGCAGGTGAAACCATGACTCAACAATACTTCAGGTATGTTGAGAATGTGGACACTCTAATGGATGTTGGAGTGACTCTTGAGAACAGAGACATTGTAAGGAAGTTTATGTCCTCTCTTCCTAGACAATAGACACATTATTGGGAATCCATAATGGAAGTTGACCTCTTTATCATATGCCTAATAAATCTTAAGTTGTAAGTAATCAAGATAGAATAGTTTAATCTTGATTTAGACGTGATATCGTTTATGAAGTTATACTTTAGGAGGAGGTTAATGTTGAGGGGAATACGAAAGTGAAAGATACCCGATGATCAGATAGTTCTTGAATATGAGTGACTGAAGTCAAACATAGCTTGATATCATAATCCATAAGGGAAAATTGTAAGGATCTATCCTTTATGGATTACAATATCAAGTAAAAAGAAAAAAACTCAAATCGTGCGAGAAATACAAGGAAGCGAGAACTCTAAGATTGGATAAAAATCTGATCGCACGGAAACTTGGAGTTGCCTCGTGGGAACTTGATGGTCTCACGCAAGAACATCTGGATAGTATGTATAGATGTTTTTCCTTTGTATTTCATTTTGTGTGTTCATTTGTAAAGGTGCTCTGAGAGTGAGAGAGTAGAGATATGTGTGATAGGCCACCCGAGGGAGCTCACCTTGGGTGGATCGAGCTTAAACGATGTAAACTCCTTTGGTATTGTAAACGTTGGATTAATAATACTAGATTGAGTTTGTTTGAAGTTCGTTGATATCACACACGCACAAATCCATCTTGATTTAATTATCAAGTGCAACAATATGTGGAATCGATCTGGATGAGGACTTTACCATGTGCCTTTATCATATTTTGTTCCATTAAAGTTACAATGCATGTACTCGATCTTTGAGTGACTGATCTTTAGCCTCTTGTTGTCTAATGGTGTTCACCACTCTTCTACTACACATTCAACCTTAGTCTATTTTCGTTGATTATCATAATATCATCTGCAAAAAGCATGCACCGCAAGCTAGTGTCGTGCGTGGACTTCGACAACTTGTCTAATACTGTTACAAAGAGGAATGGACTTAACGTCGACCCTTGGTGGAGTCCTACCTCACCATAGAAAGCTTTAGTATCTCCTACTGGCGCACAAACCTTGGTGTGAGTCCTATCATAGATATCCTTATTATGGTTATGAACTTCTTGAGGACACCTTGATCTCCAAGCTTTCGAAAATCAATTGACGAGGTACACTATCGTATGTCTTTTCTAGGCCAATCAACACCATATGCATCTCTTTCTTCTTCTCCATATATATTATTATATCTACCTACTAAGAATATGTATAGCCTCTGTAGTTTGCCTCCCTGACATTATCATCACTTCCTTAAAACTCTTTTTCGTGCACTTTAGAAGTTCCTTAAAACTCTTTTTCGTATCCTATATTTTGGTTTGTACATTCTCAATCCACCACAAAGACTCCTTATACCCCTTTGAGTTTGTCATTGTAACTCTAAGTGTCTCCTTACCTACATGTGTAATGATGCTCGCCATGTCTCCCACATCCGATTTACATTCTTACTCGATTGAGTTGGTGTTGCTGCTATTACCTTTTGTTTGAGCACCGTTATGTTGTTCTCTTTCATGTTTCTCCATTGAATCCTAGGTGTGATCATCCTATCCTTTTCTCCCTTTGTCCGCTTTTGTGTCATGCTGTGACGACCTCCAAAATTGATGTTGAGTCACCATCATCTCCCCTTGTATAACCTTAAAATCTCTCTAGCTTTGATGGTGTCCTTTTCTCGTTAGTAGATAGTCTGTTTGTGTATTATGTCCCCTATTGCTAAACGTAATTAGAATGTGATTCCCTCTGCTTAAAGAAAGAGTTTATAATCCCTAAACCATGAGCCATCTCAAAGTCTAAAAGAATCACACAAGCTTCATTTCTATTACCGAAACCAAATCCCCAATGAATCAAATTAAACTTATCACTGTCCTTAATAATATGTCCACTAAACCTATAAAATTTTTCTCCTCACTAGGGGTCGTCCTAACCGCTACGTTGAGACAATCCCAAAAATCCATCTTCTCTGATCTTCTAGTCCTACTTGTGATGCATAAGCACTAATCACTATCACTACGGTCCCTCCTAACACCAAGCTCAACACCATAAACCTACACCTGAGTTTACGTTCAGATGTGATCTACTTTTAATTCTTGGAGTGTAGACTTTTTGAAGCTTTATCGTTTATTCATCTTCATGTGCAGCTCTTTGATTTACGCTTCATCAGGTTTGGAGTGATGATGACTTGAGAAATTAGAAAATTGGAAATCCACAATTGTTGTTAGATTTTTAGATTTCTTGTATTTGTACTAAGTACAAAGATTAATAGTTTGGGTTTTTTAAATTTGATTTGTGATTTGAAATTGATTTGTGATAATTATTTAACTCGTTTGATTTTGATCTTAGACTGTGATTTATGATTTTGGATTTAGATTTATGAAGGTTGAAACACAAGATCATTTGGTTGGGTTCAATGTGAGGGTATTTTTTTGTAATCTCCAAACATTCCATTAGAAAGTTCAATTTACTACTAGAAAAATGTTAATAAATGACGCGCAAAAGATGACGTCCGAAAAAAGATGACGCGTATTTACGCGTATCATAAAGTATATGTTGTATTTTAAAATATTTTTAGAAAAGATGACACATATTTTTGCGTGTCATCTTAGTTTGTCATCTTTTAAATTTCAAGACTTATAATATTAATTGCTCCCTCCCTTTCTTTTATAATCGTCTGCCCAAATCGTGACCCCTCCCCCCAATCGCCCAAATCGTGACCGCCTCCCCCAATTGCCGCACCGCAAGCGACCACCGCCTGCAATGCCGCCTAAAGCCGACCACAGTAACCTGAGCACCGCCTGCAGCCACCACCGCCAGCCGACCACCGCCTGTAACCCTTCGCGCAGTCCTTCAAGCATGCCTGCAGCCACTATAGTCACTCCCTTCGTCGTAGTGACTCCGTCCGCCCATCACAGGTGCTATATTGTTGTTTGATTGCTAAATTGTGGTTGATTATGGATGTGTTGTAAATTAGGGTTTTAAGTAGGACTTCTAGGATCTGATATATGTTTCAGTGTAGCAATTTTGTGGATTTTGTTTTCTGTTTGTTTTTTAGGTTTTTTGAAGATTATTCATATTGTTTAGGTTGTGTAGAAACTAATGACATCTTGTTTAGGTTGTGTAGAACTTTGTGTCTTGTTTAGGTTGTGTAGAAACTAATGACATCATGTTTAGGTTGTGTAGAACTTTATGTGACTTATTTAGGTTGTGTAGAAACTAATAACATGTTGTTTAGGTTATGTAGAACTTTGTGTGTCTTGTTTAGGTTGTGTAGAACTTTGTGTGTCTTGTTTAGGTTGTGTTGAAAGTTATGAGTAATGACATCTTATTGTAATGTGGATACTTTAACCCTCATATAGAGGTGCAAAAATCGAGTTGGATTTAAGAACGTTATGTGTCTTATTTAGGTTGTTTCGAAAACTAAATGACATCTTGAGTTGATGGTTGTTTGTTTCGTTATTAGTTTGTTTTAGGGATTATTAGGCCATTATTTGGTTCATTTGTGAATTGTGATGCATATTTTAAGACCTACCTCATGTCATTAAACTTGATTCTAGTTTCTATGATGGTGACAAACTAGAAACAAAGGTCATGGATAAATCATGGATTTCGATTGATAGATTATCAAATGCATATGATAAAGGTGTGGAGGACTTTTTAGAGTTTGTGCTAAGTAGAAGCATTGCAAAACGTTTGTTTACAAGAGGGCACAATGGCATCATTCTATTGCCATACAATCCTGAGTTTGACTAAATTGCTTATCAAATTTCACCACTGTAATAAATAAGTTGTTTGACTTAATTTGGTTATTGGTTTTTGTAGAAAACATTGGATGTTGGTCGTGCTAGACAGGAAGACATTCACTTGTTATTATCTTGATTCTCTAAGGGTTAGCACTATCAATTCATTGTTGAAACAAACCATTGACGCGTAAGTAATATAATTAATTATTATAAATTTATGTTATATTATTTTATATTTATTCATTAATCAACTTTGTTGTAAGGCAATGAGCTTATATGCCGCACAAAGTAGATCCAGCAAGAGGCCGACTAAACTTAAATGGGGGTCAATTCTACAGTAAGCGCTTAATTTTTATTCGAAAATTGCATATTTGGTTAACTTTGTTAATAAGCTGATCATTAAAATATGAAATTGTAGTGTCTGTGTCAGCCAAAAAGTACTGAATGTGGATACTATGTACTAAAGTTCATGAAAGAAGTAGTTGATGAAGGGCTTGAAATACTTGTCAATAACAATGTAAGTAAACCATTGCGCATATATATATATATATATATATATATATATATATATATATATATATATATATATATATATATATATATATATATATATATATATTGTTGGGTATTCTACCTTGGAAGAAATTGAAGATTTCAATATTATTAAAGTTGAAGACTTGAAGCACAAAATCAACAAAAATATTAGTATAGGGTTTATTTTGTAATTATTGTAAATGCTAGACTAGTATATATATTAGAACATATTATCATTGTAAAGGGTGACTAATTCACCACTTGTTAGGGTGAATTAAGTTCATCATCAACAACAATATATCATCATCCCTCAAGGATGATGATTTCAACAATAGATCAATAAACATCAAACATTAAACACGTTGGTGTTCTTCGTCGTGTTCATCATTATTATATTCTTCATCATGTTCATCATTATTATATTTTAGCAACTAATCATTGAATTCTTGTTATCATCAACATGAATCCTAAGATCCAAGCTCATGTTCATGTTCAAATTATGAACACACAATTGGTATCAGAGCCGGAGTTGATGGATTCATATTGATTTTGATGAGATTTCTTGGTTAGATTGCTGAAATTATTGAAGATTTGAAGAAAACAATTCAACAAGCAATTCAACAATAATGTTTGCGGCTGCGAATTAGGGCTGCTTCTAAATGCGGCTGCCTATTTGAACTCCCTGCGGATGAGGGCTGTTTCCGAACACAAATGAAGCTGCCGAAGGCAGCTCTTGCGGCCACAAAAGAGGCTGCCAAAGGCAGCTTGCAAGCCAAGGCTTGCGGCCACATAGGGGTTGCCGATTAGTGATCTTGTGGCGGAATGGGGCTGCGAATAAGGCTGCTCCCGAACCACATTAGGGCTGCCGAATGGGGATGCCCACACTAGGGTGATGCGGCCGAACATGGCTGCCAAATGCGGCTGCCTCATGCGCATTAGGGCTGCCCTAATTAGGGTTGCCGAACCAAAATTCGTTTGCGGCCACATTAGGGTTGCAAAATTAGGGTTTGCAACCTAGGGTTGCAAATGGGCTCGAGAACACAATTGGGTGGATTTCTTGGGCTCCATCATTAAACAAAAACATTAGTTGGAATTGGGCTCAAGTGTTGAAAATTGGGCCTATGATCAACAAAACAAATTTGGACTTCGTATTTGGGCTCCATCATCAAACAAAAACATTAGTTGGAATTGGGCTCAAGTGTTGAAGATTGGGCTTATGATCAACAAAACAAATTTGGGCTTCGTATTCGGGCTTTCATCAACAAAAACAAGTAACATTGTTACATAATATAGTGGTACCAAAGTTTTGAAGACCTCGCTTCCGCATCAACAACGAAATTTCATAACTTTGGACAACTATTCAACAAAAACAAGATCAAGCTTCAATTCACATTGGAAATCTACAATTTAGGGGGAGTATTGTTGGGTATTCTACCTTGGAAGAAATTGAAGATTTCAATATTATTAAAGTTGAAGACTTGAAGCACAAAATCAACAAAAATATTAGTATAGGGTTTATTTTGTAATTATTGTAAATGCTAGACTAGTATATATATTAGAACATATTATCATTGTAAAGGGTGACTACTTCACCACTTGTTAGGGTGAATTAAGTTCATCATCAACAACAATATATCATCATCCCTCAAGGATGATGATTTCAACAATAGATCAATAAACATCAAACATTAAACACGTTGGTGTTCTTCGTCGTGTTCCTCATTATTATATTCTTCATCATGTTCATCATTATTATATTTTAGCAACTAATCATTGAATTCTTGTTATCATCAACATGAATCCTAAGATCCAAGCTCATGTTCATGTTCAAATTATGAACACACACACACACACACACACACACATATATATATATATATATATATATATATATATATATATATATATATATATATATATATATATATATATATATATATATATATATATATATATATATATACATATATATATATATATACATATATATATATATATATATATATATATATATATATATATATATATATATATATAGGGTCAGGATCTTCTCAAAAGTCTTAAAGATCGCGAGAACTGCGAGAACTAATCTTGACCATTGATTAATATAGTTTTTGTTTTATTTTAATTTAATCATAAAGGGTATTAATGTCAATTTTTTATTTATGAATAAGTTTTTTTTCCTTTTTTACTCCTTTTAATTATGGAAGTTTTATATTTTTAAAATTTTGACCAAAATTAAATTCCTTCAAGAATCACAAGTCAACTTCATCCTATCATCATCTTTAACAACGAATTTGTTTATCAAATTCGCACATTCAAAATCAATTTCGGGTGAAATGAATTTCGTATTAGCATATTGGAATTCACCATCAATTCCAACAACAAACCACGGATTCGAAATCCATTGTTGCCGACATATTCATGAATATGATTCGACACACTAAACAATATTCGCAACCATGGTGGTGGCTAAGTAGGGTTAAGGTAGCTGATGGTTTCACTAATGAACGACAAACCCATGTTCCCTGGTAGAAGACTACGATTAAAACATTATACGTTCTTCTTTTGACAAGATTCAAGATGTGAAAAAAAGATTCAAGATCATAAAATATAAGAGAATGAAGAACACAAAGTCGACATATTTAAATAGAAACTTATCGTGTTTTATTAAGGCATGTTCTTGATTCTTTTAAAGATGACCATGATAATAAAGATGACGTTGGTACAGCTATTGGATGGATAGTCCTATTTGGTTGCATTCTTGATGTATGATTTTAGTTTTTTTTATATAGAAGCTTTTGAAACTTTTAAAATTGTACAGTTGCATCGTTTAAATATATGAATACAAACTTACATATACGAATACCTATACGTGATCTTGTTTGTAACATCCGCTCATTTTAAATTATAAACCCAAATCCGAATCCATTTTTAACTTTCATCCGATATAAAAAAATATATAATAATAAATTATTAAAACTATATTGCTTATTTTATTGAATCATAAGTTAAAAGCGTAATTTAACCAATCTTGACTATTGTCTTATTTAATTTTTATTTATTCAATCATTTGAGCAATTTATAATAAACTTTATAAGTTATAAATAAAGTTTATAAATTTATAAAGTTGGGATATTAACTAGGAGTTTCTTTTTATTAATTAAAATAAATAAATAAAGTATGAAAATTTTTTATAAGACTTACAAGATCTTATAAAGATAAATTAACTTGTTAATTGATTTTGGTTTTATAAAGTCCAGGGTCTAATATGTAATTCCATATACTTGAAATAAAAGTTTTAAAACATAAATTAACAAACCATAAAACCTCAGGGACTAAATGTGTAAACTTTTGAAACCCAAACCAAAACCCCCCCATCCCCGTCGCTGTTCCACCGTCACCGGTCACCGTCTCCGGTGACCACCAGATCAACCAAAACGCGGAATTAAATCGTTATTAAATCGAGAATTAACCAAGGCTTATCAGTTTCGAACTTGAATACAAAATTAATGGGATTAAATCGGCCGTTTAAACTGTGCACACGAAACCGAAACACCAAGTTTAAAACTCTAACTCGTTCTTGGTGTAACCGATCAAATCAAGGTAATATGATTGAGGGCAAACACCTGAATCAACACGATTTAACTCTGTTGACTCTTAATTTCACTCACAAAACACGCAGCCAATCCTTTCGACCACCATTGTTATCTCGGACCTGCAACCTAATCGTGACCCATGCTCGAAGTGTTGTTAAACCAAATTGACAGAGGGCAATCGATTAGCATCATCATAAGAAGCTTTCCAAACATTTAATTAAATCACAAAACCAAGAATCATCCGAATTTGAGTCTACAACAGTCGCGACTTTGTTTCCAATGCATTCATCGATTTCGTCTTCAATCCAGGTAATTAAACGCATACACAATCTCGAAATAACATAAGGAATCAAAGCCCTATGTTTACTGCTGTTATCATCATCGAATTCGAGTTCAATTTGATCGACGATGAATCTAGGGTTCTTGAGATATTGGGGTTATTTGTTTAATGTTTATATAAATTAAAAACCATTCCAAAACATGGCTGCGTGCTTGGTTCATTGGTAGACACTCACCCTTACAACTCTGAGGTCCCGGGTTCGAACCCGGGCTCCCTCATTCATTTTTTTAAAAGGCTTTTCAGCCTTAATTTAATTGTAGAAGTTTTATTTTTATGAGTATCAAAATGGATTTGATAAACTTTAAATATTTTTAAGTCAACAAATCATTTTCTGTTATTTTTTTTAAATTTATACAATTAAATAAATAATTATATATATATATATATATATATATATATATATATATATATATATATATATATATATATATATATATATATATAATACCTAAACAAAGATTATTCTTGGATATGTTTTCATTTCTAAATAGTAAATAATAAATTAGTAATGGATTAAAACGAAACTTTTAAATTTTGTTTAAAGCGTGTTAATTTCGTCTAGTTATAAAACTTTATTTTAACCTTATTTCTAAATTCTTCAAATTATTATATCTTTCAAGACTTTATATAAAATTTAAACATACTCTTTTTCATATATTTTAAGAAAAGAATAGTTGATTTCCATTTACTAAATATCATTGTTTGACAAAACTCCAAATACCAAGTTGAAACCCTAGTCTTCGTTGATTCGTTAAACTCATTACAATAAAACCTAAACCTTGTAAATATATATATACTTAGGTACCTCGTGAAGGACTACGTTGGAACGTTGCTTATTATATTTCTTATTAATCGTCAATTATATATTTTCGATCATGTGAGTATTCCATACCCCTTTTTATTTTATTTCACACTTTGGGGTGAAACATGTTAACATATACTTTGCACTTGTAAACTTATTTGAGACTTGTAAACTTTATGGCAATTCATCATGTTAAGTTGTGGTTAGTTGAACTTATGTGGTTACCATGTTATGGCGTTATATTTACAATCATTAACTATTGCTAGCCGAGCGAAGTCATAGATCTATGGGTAAGACAAGCCTGCTTGGTTGACCCAAGTACACTTAGCTGATCGTATATACTTTTAACGTTTGAGACTTGTAAAACTATTGTCAAGGTTTGATTGTTGCATTGTTCATAACATCCCTAATCACTTTATTCACTAACTTATGACTTGAATTGCCATCTTTTATATACTTATGTATTGAAAACTATGGAATGCTCACCAACATTTTTATGTTGACCTTTTATTTTTAACATGTTTCAGGAATACCCCAAGTATGATATCTACCTTTGAAGATTGCACATCTAGGAATGGACCTAGATAAATAGATGAAATAAGAATGACTTGTTACATTTTATGTTATACTTTTATTCTTTTTGAGACTTATGTTTGTAATGTGACAATTGAAACTTATGTTTAAATTATATTTGGTTTATTAATAGCGTTATGTGGCTGTGAACGATCTTAACTCTCACTCCTCGACGTTTCCGCCGTCAAGGTTGGGGTGTGACAGATTGGTATCAGAGCCCATAACTATAGGGATCTAGGTTATTAGAAATGGTGACCTAGACTATAGTTGCATGAACCTCATAGAAAGATTCTTATACCTTTGTGCTTACATGTTTGCATGCTACATAATGCTATGCCTTTTGTGCAACTTGATGCCTTAGCATAGGATTGCCTTATGTATGCTTAAACTTAGTTACTTGTCTCCCTAAACTTAACTTTGACTCTTTGACTCTTTGACTCTCCCCGACAAAATGAACTTCCTAAACTTATTCTTAACGACATGTGGAAATCTACACTTATCATCTGGGTTCAATTCCTTAGACTCTATGTCTAATCTATGAAAATCTCATCAAGGTTTTGATTTCATAAACCAAAGAAATTTGTGTGACACATAGACACCTGTATTCTGGATTTCCTGGCAAAAGGCCTTCGGGCTAAGGCAAGCATATCGTATAAATCTCATTGTGAGACCAGATATGCTTACCTGGGGATTTCTGGGATGAGTGATAAACTATGGTCAACATACACAAGTCTCTCTGGCAAATGGGTCAATTTACCTTGACGTGTCAACGATTCCAAATGGTAATGCGTTACCAAATGGAACCATCCTCTTCGTATCTTAAAAATCTTTGATTCTTTGAACTGGTATCTCCTTGTTCTTATTATACATAATGTTCCTGTTAATACTGAACCTAACCTACATTTCAACTCTTACGTTTAAACATCGTTACACGTTGAGCATTTCATGTAATTATTTCTATATCTTGACCAACGTGAACATGGATCTTAATATACCCAAAGATATTGGGAATCTAAACCGGATGGTCATCAAAAACTTTAAACCGTTACTTATGGTTCTCAAGTCTTCTTAAGGATGTGTCCCATAACTAGGAACATGCAATGCTATAGGTGGAATTCTTACATCTCGGGATACTTTGTCTAGGCAAAGTGTAAATGGTGATTTGACTCGATCATTGAATCCATTTACTTGACTCGAAACCCTTGAGATGAGTGATCACTTATAAGTACGCGTATCTTCAATAAGGCTATGGTTGACCTCAAATCTTGAGAAGTCCATGTATCCCTTTCGATTGTGAATCGAATGTTCACATCTCATTGTGGTGTTGAATAATTTCCTGCCCTTGATTTCGTCTTCTCGATTGAAACCATCCAAGATTTGAACACCACAACGAATTCTGTTATCTTGAACTTTGATCTTAAGCTTGTAAGCATGATTTTGGCCTTTCGTTACATTGATGTAACTTGAAATTTTTTTCGAACTTCTAACTGATATTATTTTCCTTTCGTCGTTAAGTCAAACTCCGTACCGTCTGCACCGTGAGAGATGCAAGTGTTTGCAAGTCAACATATGACTAAGAACACTCGTATCTCCTAAATGATTCTAACTCATCAAAACAGGGGTGATTCCCTTATTTTGATGATTCTCTATTCGTTTCGATAAATGGTTTTCAATTGTGTGTTTTATGAAATTTCATCCTCTGAATTAGGGTGATCTTCTTATCCTGAGGATTGACTTCGATTATTTACTTTGGAATGGCATTTCACAAATGAAATGGTCTCACCAAAATAGGATTGAAACCCGTACTTTGGTGACAAATGTCAATCGTCGATTGTTTTCTGGCTGTTGTGAAATTCAATCATCAAGATAGGCGTGAATTCCATACCTTGATGATAATATCACCTTTATGAATTGTATTTGCTCAAATGAGACGACTTCATCAAAGTAGGAGTGATTTCTGGATTTTGATGAAGAAGTTCATCTTGTTATATTTTGTTTTTGTAAAACTTCACCGTTAAGATAGGAGTGATTTCCCTTACCTTAATGGTGAGTTGCCTCGTCTTATTTCTGTGGATCCTCAACAAGGAGTTGGGATCGAACTTTTTGATTGGTAAGTTAGTGGTCATACCTTGGGAATACACCATCAAGTTAGGAGTGAAAACCGCACCTTGATGACTATTCTTATTTCTTGATCTCCAACTTACCAAGGTTTTAATCAAGAGACAAGAAACATGTAGTAACTTGAAGGGTGAACCAATGTTAGTGTTTGGACCTATCAAGCCAAGGCATGATTTCTGAACTTGAAAGGAGACCCGATCACTCTAGGTTGATTTTGATTTCGAGCTTGGAGCATTTAAATTCTTAAATTGATTTCTTTCCCTCTATCCTTAAGTTTTGATATGATCTAGCTATACCGAACCATTTATTCCCTACATATCAATTTTTATTTTGAGATATCATCAACACATGATTGTGTGATGGTAGTCTTCTTAAACAATCTTTCTACTAAAGACATTATCAACTTGTGGTTATGTCTTTCTAGTCATACGAATGTTCTCGACTGTACTTATGGGTTTGATGAATTACGTATGCAATCTATATTTGGAAATTTGTTATCTTGCAAAACATGGTTACAAATGCATGTCTTATTGTTTGTGTCATTTCTTGAATTGCTTTTGAACCCTTAACCTTGAAAATCATTGAAATTTTATCTTGGTTTTGAACAACAAGACTCGTTATTATCCTCATTGCGATGTGGATATAAGGGTTCATAAAATTTCGTAATTTTTAGTCATGTGTGTGGCATAAAAGAAAAAGACATAACTTGGCATGTGTCCAAGTGTCTTACTTTCACATATGACAAAACCTAACATTCGTGTCACTATGAATCTCCTGCTTAACTTTCAACACTAAGTGCCCCTTATCTTAGATGCCATGATGACAAATGGTGCATTATAGACCGATTAACTAATTTCATATTGACTCATGTGGGTTAATGGGTTGAGGAATTGGTTCGTATCTATCTCAAATAGTCGTATACCGTGGTATGTTGTTGAACATCGATCATTAATTTGGATGATCAATTCATTTTCTACTTTTAATAATGTTTCTAACCATCGTCGTGAACTTATTCCAAAATCTTCGCATATCGTATTATTCTTAGATCGATGATTGGTCAAAGGAGAGATACATATTCACAAGTTATGCGTTAAGATCGTTTTCATATAGTGACGTTTGGGATTCTTAAATCCTGACGGTTAACCTTTCTTATCATTGTTGGCCTTTTATTGATTTCTATACATCATTTCACTATGAAATTATATTCTAGAAGTTGTGACTTATAAATCCAAGGAACCACGGTAACTCGTCATCGTTTCTCAACGATTCATCTCAAAACGTCTCGCGTTTATTATGTTATGAATTTTGTAAAGATTCCATAAAGTGAAGCGTTCCACCTGTAATCAAACGTCAAACAATGTTCGTTGAACACTCACTTTTCATTATAACTCCTTTGTTCATCTAAGTTCATTCTAAATTTCGGGACGAAATTTCTTAAAGTAGGGGAGACTGTAACATCCGCTCATTTTAAATTATAAACCCAAATCCGAATCCATTTTTAACTTTCATCCGATATAAAAAAATATATAATAATAAATTATTAAAACTATATTGCTTATTTTATTGAATCATAAGTTAAAAGCGTAATTTAACCAATCTTGACTATTGTCTTATTTAATTTTTATTTATTCAATCATTTGAGCAATTTATAATAAACTTTATAAGTTATAAATAAAGTTTATAAATTTATAAAGTTGGGATATTAACTAGGAGTTTCTTTTTATTAATTAAAATAAATAAATAAAGTATGAAAATTTTTTATAAGACTTACAAGATTTATAAAGATCTTATAAAGATAAATTAACTTGTTAATTGATTTTGGTTTTATAAAGTCCAGGGTCTAATATGTAATTCCATATACTTGAAATAAAAGTTTTAAAACATAAATTAACAAACCATAAAACCTCAGGGACTAAATGTGTAAACTTTTGAAACCCAAACCAAAACCCCCCCATCCCCGTCGCTGTTCCACCGTCACCGGTCACCGTCTCCGGTGACCACCAGATCAACCAAAACGCGGAATTAAATCGTGATTAAATCGAGAATTAACCAAGGCTTATCAGTTTCGAACTTGAATACAAAATTAATGGGATTAAATCGGCCGTTTAAACTGTGCACACGAAACCGAAACACCAAGTTCAAAACTCTAACTCGTTCTTGGTGTAACCGATCAAATCAAGGTAATATGATTGAGGGCAAACACCTGAATCAACACGATTTAACTCTGTTGACTCTTAATTTCACTCACAAAACACGCAGCCAATCCTTTCGACCACCATTGTTATCTCGGACTTGCAACCTAATCGTGACCCATGCTCGAAGTGTTGTTAAACCAAATTGACAGAGGGCAATCGATTAGCATCATCATAAGAAGCTTTCCAAACATTTAATTGAATCACAAAACCAAGAATCATCCGAATTTGAGTCTACAACAGTCGCGACTTTGTTTCCAATGCATTCATCGATTTCGTCTTCAATCCAGGTAATTAAACGCATACACAATCTCGAAATAACATAAGGAATCAAAGCCCTATGTTTACTGCTGTTATCATCATCGAATTCGAGTTCAATTTGATCGACGATGAATCTAGGGTTCTTGAGATATTGGGGTTATTTGTTTAATGTTTATATAAATTAAAAACCATTCCAAAACATGGCTGCGTGCTTGGTTCATTGGTAGACACTCACCCTTACAACTCTGAGGTCCCGGGTTCGAACCCGGGCTCCCTCATTCATTTTTTTTAAAAGGCTTTTCAGCCTTAATTTAATTGTAGAAGTTTTATTTTTATGAGTATCAAAATGGATTTGATAAACTTTAAATATTTTTAAGTCAACAAATCATTTTCTGTTATTTTTTTTAAATTTATACAATTAAATAAATAATTATATATATATATATATATATATATATATATATATATATATATATATATAATACCTTAACAAAGATTATTCTTGGATATGTTTTCATTTCTAAATAGTAAATAATAAATTAGTAATGGATTAAAACGAAACTTTTAAATTTTGTTTAAAGCGTGTTAATTTCGTCTAGTTATAAAACTTTATTTTAACCTTATTTCTAAATTCTTCAAATTATTATATCTTTCAAGACTTTATATAAAATTTAAACATACTCTTTTTCATACATTTTAAGAAAAGAATAGTTGATTTCCATTTACTAAATATCATTGTTTGACAAAACTCCAAATACCAAGTTGAAACCCTAGTCTTCGTTGATTCGTTAAACTCATTACAATAAAACCTAAACCTTGTAAATATATATATACTTAGGTACCTCGTGAAGGACTACGTTGGAACGTTGCTTATTATATTTCTTATTAATCGTCAATTATATATTTTCGATCATGTGAGTATTCCATACCCCTTTTTATTTTATTTCACACTTTGGGGTGAAACATGTTAACATATACATTGCACTTGTAAACTTATTTGAGACTTGTAAACTTTATGGCAATTCATCATGTTAAGTTGTGGTTAGTTGAACTTATGTGGTTACCATGTTATGGCGTTATATGTACAATCATTAACTATTGCTAGCCCAGCGAAGTCATAGATCTATGGGTAAGACAAGTCTGCTTGGTTGACCCAAGTACACTTAGCTGATCGTATATACTTTTAACGTTTGAGACTTGTAAAACTATTGTCAAGGTTTGATTGTTGCATTGTTCATAACATCCCTAATCACTTTATTCACTAACTTATGACTTGAATTGCCATCTTTTATATACTTATGTATTGAAAACTATGGAATGCTCACCAACATTTTTTATGTTGACCTTTTATTTTTAACATGTTTCAGGAATACCCCAAGTATGATATCTACCCTTTGAAGATTGCACATCTAGGAATGGACCTAGATAAATAGATGAAATAAGAATGATTTGTTACATTTTATGTTATACTTTTATTCTTTTTGAGACTTATGTTTATAATGTGACAATTGAAACTTATGTTTAAATTATATTTGGTTTATTAATAGCGTTATGTGGCTGTGAACGATCTTAACTCTCACTCCTCGACGTTTCCGCCGTCAAGGTTGGGATGTGACATTGTTTAACTATACGTAAACTTTTCTGCACATATGTAAATGATGCATTGAATATTTTGATCATGTATGTCATCACAAGTATACCAATGAAATTATGATTATTTTTCTGGTTTGGTTGTATAGTTCTAATTACATACATGTAAATTTGATACACAATGTACACGTATGTAAACTCCATACTGTTCAAAAATGTCTTTCAAAGTATAATAACTTACATATAGGTAAATCGCTTAAGTTCGTACAATATCCAAAAAATTGATGCATAGGTAAATTGTTGTTGCATATTTATTCTAAAGTACATTGTTTGATGTTGAGTTGTTACACATACCATTTTTTATATGGGAGTTACTTTACATATATGTAAATTATTTATATCATACAATTTGATGATCTATTGCATATAAATCATAACATTTGATCAGATCTAATGCATATATATGGAAATTGTTTTTTAACTAATAAAATTTAGGAATTAAGGTGAGAGGTAGTAGAATACGTGATTTTCCCTATTTTTGGATGTTTCCAAAAAACTTAAAGGTCTCATTTTACTAATATACCCTTAATGTTTTAATTACACAAATGGTTTGATATATTGATTTACATTATTACTCTTTTTACTCTCAACCATATCTTAATAGGAGTCTTGAAAAGAACATAACCCTATATATATATATATATATATATATATATATATATATATATATATATATATATATATATATATATATATATATATATATATATATATATATATATATATATATATATATATATATATATATATATATATATATATATATATATATATATATATATATTGTTAGCCCTGAATAATCACACTTGAATCAAATCATGAAGATTATAGATCAAACAATGATAAACACAAACAAAACCCCTTTGATCTTCAATTAAATTACAATTGATGGTTACAAGTAATCCCCAATCTCTTGGTCATACAACCATTAACCTCTTTAATTACAATTAACCTATTATAGTAAATATATTATTCACTAATTGTATTTAACCCCCTAGACTTAGGCTAATTAATGAAATTACATATAAAACATAAAAATAACTAAAACAAGATAAAATATATTTCGTTCACACATAATATATTTATTACCATAAAACTCTTTGTCATCTAAATCTTCAACGTCACGTCTAGGTTCTTCGTCTCGAACATGTCGGGTTTGACTTTTGTGTTGACTTTGACCGTTACGTTGACTTTTGTTGACTTTGACTGTGTTGATAATATAGAGTATCTTGTACAACTCCAAGAATACTACCCCTTAGTCTATCATTATCAACGTCTTCAAACGAAATCAACATTGAGAAGTCAATAGTACTTCAATTTGAAGTTTTCTGAATCTAATGAGAAAAATTATTTATCTCATAAGCTCACCCTATTTATATGCTCCCTCTTTTTTAGTGCATCCTTTGTGAAGATGTTGGAACAACTTTCCCAAATCTCTAATCTCAAGTGCTTCAGAAGATTTAGGAGGAGATTCCTAGATCGGTATCTTCTACAAACTTAAGGAACAGGTTCTCTGCTCAAGTACACTGCTTAACTGATGATCGGCCATCATTTACAGCAAAAATCTGAAACACATTCACAAACACAATCTCAAAATTTCTAATTAGATCATTTAATTTTAACAAAATAAACTCGTGTTTATCTGTGTATGAAAACAAGCGAACCCGTGTTCGTTTGTGCGTAATTTCCGTGAAATGTATGAAAAATAATAAAATGTAATCAGCATAATATGGAAGACCTAAATGAATATTGAAAAAAAATTATTATAAATTTTTTGTTTTATTATATATATTTATTATGATATATATATTTTTAATTTTATATATATATATTTTTTAATTTTTAATTTTAATTTAATTTTTTATAATAACCGAGAACTTAATCGATCATGAGATCACATTCTCAAGATATACTTTAGCACAAAAATGAATTTAATCATCGACAAGCAATGAGATCACACTAATAACTGAATCTAATCACACTCTTTGAATGATTTTTGAAATTCTCAAACAGATCAATATATATATATATATATATATATATATATATATATATATATATATATATATATATATATATATATATATATATATATATATATATATATATATATATATACTAGTAGGAAACCCGCGCGATGCAGCTACGACAAGTATTTACGTAGCGATACTTGAGCATAGCGAAATTTAAACTTTTAAAAACAACCAGAATGTCAAACACTGACCTTACCCAAACTCGAATGCTAAATCTAAAAAGTCGCAAGCTTGCAAAATCTAAAACCACCTCAACCTCAAAACTCAATTGTACGATACCCATGCTTAAACTTTACTCCTTTTGACCCGAACCTGTTGATGTTGTGATGACATAAAAAAATAAAAATGGAAGTAAATCATTATCAAATTAGGGTATTTTTTTAACATATTAAAAGTTGACTAATGCTAATAGACTGACATTTTCATTAATAATTACAATTGCCCATCATGTTGATTTTAATTTTTCTAATTCTCATTGATCAGGACTTACACCACACTCCAAGTTTCTGAACACAAAGAACTTCATAGATTGAAACTTGAAAATAAAAAATACGATCACTATGATGGTATTTTTTTTACATTTTATTAGCCAGATTATTACTAATTAATAATTAAAAATAACATCTAATGCATTGATCGTTTATGAGATTCAATACTTTTCTTGAGACAAAGTGTTGTGGGCAAGCCATCCAGTCAAACCAAAACCAATTTTTGCACACTACTTATATATTGAACGTTTGAACCATCCATACGAACTCTAACCCATTTCGAACATATCTCGTGTTGAGGAAACAAACATACCTGCGATTTAAATCGTAATAAGGAACCTTTATGCATGTCACCTATTTTGACTCAATCATTATGATGTGACACCAATGATCCTGATGTCTACTACCTATAACAAAGAGTGTTACAACTTCATATTCAGGTACTCGAAAAAGTCGTTTTGTGAAAAAATAGGGGTCAAATTCCTTAGCTTAAGAATCCCATAAATATTAGATGTAAACTAAATAACTTAAAATTGCATCCAATAACTATAAAGAAGTTATCTAATTTCAAAGATCAAATTAACAAAGGCGCATGGAAATATTCACAAAACTTTCTTCATGCTAAGTTGCTAACCTGAAATTAGAAAATTCATATTATTCCTTCTAAGCACAAATTTAAACATTTTACTCAAATCTTTGAATCGTTTACCGTGACACCAGCATTCTATATAGTCTCTATAAATTTAAAGCTTCCTTAAGCTCATAAACTATAAATCATAAGAATAACACCAAAACATTACAAAGGTTGAAACCGACATAATCAAAGAAAAGATGCAAAACCTTGTACCTGAAAACACTAAAACATGGTGCTCCACCCGAGCTTTGTTTCCCGCTCCACTATTTTCACACAGATACA
Organism: Flaveria ramosissima; assembly: GCA_025215565.1. Classification (NCBI taxonomy): domain Eukaryota; kingdom Viridiplantae; phylum Streptophyta; class Magnoliopsida; order Asterales; family Asteraceae; genus Flaveria; species Flaveria ramosissima. The sequence continues at coordinate 48,352,979 of CM046039.1, forward strand.
AACCATATTTTGTTGGCCTAAACCTTTGTTACAAACCAAAAGGTATAATCTCTACACTCAATCTAATTTTAGATTATCATCAAACTGAAAGATGAACATTTGAGTGTCCGAGAACTATATCCAAAAGCTTCAAAAAGATAATTCAACAATTTATTTAAGAAATATAACATGGGTGCTCTATGATCTCTTGGTTTAGAGTTCCAAATCTTGGTTTGTTCCAAAGTATAATATGAATCAATGGATTGACATCTGATGGACCTTGCATCATCAACAAAAAGGAACTAAAACATGAACCAGGTAACAATCATCATGAGCAGTTATTATGAATATATTTCTAAAAACAAAGCTATTGGCAGAGGCGTTACTAACCTGTCTAATTCAACATTTCACTCTTTGTTCCCCTCTAAACAACAAGCAAAAGCAAAAAGAAGATGGAACGTAAAATAAAATAATGAGCAAGTATTATAAATATATTTGTAAATGCATTTCACTCTTTGTTCCCACCTTATATTTTGTGCATCTGCTGGTTCGTTAAAGCTACCGAGGAACAATTTTTTTTGACTAAATAATATTATATCATGTTTATTTTCTAAATTAATCTTAAACATTACACTCAAATCTACACTAACAATTCATTTTATGTAACTTTTAGAAAACGTTTATAAGACCAAAAGATCCATATACCTCCATCCTTTTGTAATTTGTATAAAGATCTACAACATACTCAACCACTGCAAGGTGATTCACAAATGTTGATATCTGTAACAACTTCCTCAAAAATACAGTCATAGCTCTCTAGTTTGAAAACTAATTATTTGTGTGAGTTATTAACAAACCTCTACTAAAATTGCCAAAGTTTAGTGATCAAAAGAATATGTTTTTTATTTATTAAGGCGATTCAAAACTTGATATAACAAAAACTAAATTTGGTCCAACATTTGATCAAGATGTCCAGGATTTACACTCTATGAGATAACAACAATATGGGACAGATTTGTGAAAACTCATCTAAATTGGAATTTGTATAAAATAACTTTGCCGTTAAATCCAAAGATACGAAAACCAATTATAAAATAAAGCAACAATTTAGAATTACTTATTTGTTTACTAATCTGAATATTTTAGCACTCATGGTGCATTGTTTTGAAAGCCTTTCTGTTCCATATCTCGTTTATTATATTCCACCCAAATTAACAAACAAATCATTAAGAAACAACACACAAACTCATATCACCTCTTCTCATATAGACAACTAACACACAAATTAAACAAAAATCAAATTGAACATAGATCCGTACCTCTAAGAAACACCGAAAACCAACACTTGAGAGCAACATGTAAATCGAAAAAATTGATCTCGATGTGTAAGTTGCGATTTGGTTATCTCATTTTTTATTTGATCCGCATCTTCATCTCACAATTTAGGAGATCTGAACCAGAAATGCTGTCATACTTGGGGTAAATGTTGTCGAAACTTGAGAGCACTGCCTGGTACGGTTCGGAGTTCGGGTGGGTTTTCAGATGGAGATGGAGGAATGGGTATGACATGGGAGTCGATGGTAGACTGGAGGAAGGAGAATGTAGTATGTTTCTTTAGGGTAAAATACTGAGATGGATTTCAGTTTGAATTTTAAATTGAAAATCAGATCTGATGAAATCTTCAATAGAAGACATTAGGCTTTATGTTTAGTATAGCAACGATGACTTGTATGTTATGCATTAAGAGTTGTAAAACTCTTAATTTTAAGAGTTTTTTGAAAAAGACTATTTTATCCTTCCAATATGCATATTAATATAGTGTATATATATATATATATATATATATATATATATATATATATATATATATATATATATATATATATATATACATATATATATATATAGGGTCAGGATCTTCTCAAAACTCTTAAAGATCGCGAGAACTGCGAGAACTAATCTTGACCATTGATTAATATAGTTTTTGTTTTATTTTAATTTAATCATAAAGGGTATTAACGTCAATTTTATATTTATGAATAAGTTTTTTTCCTTTTTTACTCCTTTTAATTATGCAAGTTTTATATTTTTTTAAATTTTGACCAAAATTAAATTCCTTCAAGAATCACAAGTCAACTTCATCCTATCATCATCTTTAACAACGAATTTGTTTATCAAATTCGCACATTCAAAATCAAATTCGGGTGAAATGATTTTCGTATTAGCATATTGGAATTCACCATCAATTCCAACAACAAACCACGGATTCAAAATCCTTTGTTGCCGACATATTCATGAATATGATTCGACACACTAAACAATATTCGCAACCATGGTGGTGGCTGAGTAGGGTTGAGGTAGCTGATGGTTTCACTAATGAAAGACAAACCCATGTTCCCTGGTAGAAGACTACCATTAAAACATTATACGTTCTTCTTTTGACAAGATTCAAGATGTTAAAAAAGATTCAAGATCATAAAATATAAGAGAATGAAGAACACAAATTCGACATATTTAAACAGAAACTTATCGTGTTTTATTAAGGCATGTTCTTGATTCTTTTAAAGATGACCATGATGATAAAGATGACGTTGGTACAGCTATTTGATGGATAGTCCTATTTGGTTACATTCTTGATGTATGATTTTAGTTTTTTTATATAGAAGCTTTTGAAACTTTTAAAATTGTACAGTTGCATCGTTTAAATATATGAATACAAACTTACATATACGAATACCTATACGTGATCTTGTTTACCTATACGTAAACTTTTCTGCACATATCTAAATGATACATTTAATATTTTGATCATGTATGTCATCACAATTATACCAATGAAATTATGATTATTTTTCTGGTTTGGTTGTATAGTTCTAATTATATACATGTAAATTTGATACACAATGTACATGTATGTTAACTCCAAACTGTTCAAAAATGTCTTTCAAAGTATAATAACTTACATATAGGTAAATCGCTTAAGTTCGTACAATATCCAAAAAATTGACGCATAGGTAAATTGTTGTTGCATATTTATTCTAAAGTACATTGTTTAATGTTGAGTTGTTACACATACCATTTATTATACGGGAGTTACTTTACATATATGTAAATTATTTATATCATACAATTTGATGATCTGTTGCATATAAATCATAAAATTTGATCAGATCTAATGCATATATATGGAAATTGTTTTTTAACTAATAAAATTTAGGAATTAAGGTGAGAGAGGTAGTAGAATACGTGATCTTCCCTATTTTTGGAGGTTTCCAAAAAACTTAAAGGTCTCATTTTACTAATATACCCTTAATGCTTTAATTACACAAATGGTTTGATATATTGATTTACATTATTACTCTTTTTAATCTCAACCATATATTAGTATAATCAATGGTCATCAAGAGTTTGGCAAGTTCTCATCTTAATAGGAGTCTTGAAAAGAACATAACCCTACATATATATATATATATATATGTATATATATATATATATATATGTATATATATATATATATATGTATATATATATGTATATATGTATATATATATATATGTATATATATATATGTATATATATATATATGTATATATATATGTATATATGTATATATATATATATATCTATATATGTATATATGTATATATATATACGTATATATGTATATATACGTATATATGTATATACGTATATATGTATATATGTATATATATATATGTATCTATATATGTATATATGTATATATATATATCTATATATGTATATATGTATATATATACGTATATATGTATATACGTATATATGTATATATATGTATATATGTATATACGTATATATATATATATATATATATATATATATATATATATATATATATATATATATATATATATATATATATATATATATATATATATATAGTTAGCCCAGAATAATCACACTTGAATCAAATCATGAAGATTATAGATCAAACAATGATAAACACAAACAAAACCCCTTTGATCTTCAATTAGATTGCAAATGATGTTTACAAGTAATCCCCAATCTCTTGGTCATACAACCATTAACCTCTTTAATTACAATTAACCTATTATAGTAAATATATTATTCACTAATTGTATTTAACCCCCTAGACTTAGGCTAATTAATGAAATTGCATATAAAACATAAAAATAACTAAAACAAGATAAAATATATTTCGTTCACACATAATATATTTATTACAATAAAACTCTTAGTCATCTAAATCTTCAACGTCACGTCTAGGTTCTTCGTCTCGAACGTATCGGGTTTGACTTTTGCGTTGACTTTGACCGTGACGTTGACTTTTGTTGACTTTGACTTTGTTGATAATATAGACTATCTTGTACAGCTCCAACAATACTACCCCTTAGTCTATCATTATCAACGTCTTCAAACGAAATCAACACCGAGAAGTCAATAGTACTTCAATTTGAAGTTTTCTGAATCTGATGAGAAAAATTATTTATCTCATAAGCTCACCCTATTTATATGCTCCCTCTTTTCGAGTGCATCCTTTGTGAAGATGTTGGAACAACTTTCCCAAATCTCTAATCTCAACTGCTTCAGAAGATTTAGGAGGAGAATTCCTAGGTCGGTATCTTCTACAAACTTGAGGAACAGGTTCTTTAATCAGGTACACTGCTTAACTGATGATCGGCCATCACTTACAGCAAAAATCTGAAACACATTCACAAACACAATCTCAACATTTCTAAGTAGATCATTTTATTTTAACAAAATATACTCGTGTTTATTTGTGTATGAAAACAAGTGAACCCATGTTCGTTTGTGCGCAATTTCTGTGAAATACATGAAAAATAATAAAATGTAATCAGCATAATATGGAAGACCTAAATGAATATTGAAAAAAAAAATTATTATAAATTTTTTATTTTATTATATATATTTATGATAATATATATATTTTTAATTATATATATATATTTAATTTTTTAATTTTAATTTAAATTTTTTTTAATAACCGAGAACTGAATCGATCATGCGATCACATCCTCAAGATATACTTTAGCACAAAGATGATTGTAATCATCGACAAGCAATTAGATCACACTAATAACTGAATCTAATCACAGTCTTTGAATGATTTTTGAAATTCTCAAACAGATCAATAATGATTGGTGATATGTTTGTCCACTTAAACTCATGTCCTATCTTTTTCAACAAGCAGCAGATGATTCATTAAGGTTTGATTAAATACTTTAGAATGCTAGGACCCCACAATCATTTGGCAAAAACCCTCACCCAACCTCAGGATTTCCTGAATTTTGTTACGATGTAACATCCGGTTATTTATTGTTTTGAAGCCGACGAAGGAAGAAAAAGAAATAAAGTCCAAAGTCGAGGGACCAAACTCGCCAACGAAAGAAAGTCGGGTGAGTGGGAGTTTATAAGGGAGAGGGTAGCCCTTACCTTCTCCCCCACACTCACAAATCAGCCAAGAAGAGAGAAAGAAGATGAAAGGAGGAAAAGTGTCAGTTCGGGTTAGTTCGGGTCGCCAAAATCGTCGTGTAGCAAGCCAAATCGTAGCCCTTGTCGTTGTGCTCGTTTGTGTGAGTTCTAGGACCCTACTTTTACTTGTTTTGAACCGATTTTGGGGCTGGAAAGCATCGAAAACCCGTTTTTGTATGTATGTGTGTTTGACCCATTTGGGTGTGTTGCATATGATGCGTTTAGAGTTTATTTTCGGGCTTGTGTGAGCTTGTATGGTGTTGTGGTATGCATTCCTAAGGTCAAGGATGGTTGATTTTGGCTTAGAATGGGATTGGATGAGCTTGTAGGCCGGAAATGGCAGATTGGGTTCGGGATGAACTCCATTCTGCATCAGCTAGGGCTAGGCGACCGAATGGAGGCCATACGACCGATTGAGAAACGATTGAGGTTCATTCGCACGATTGGGATTCATTCGCACGATTGAGGGTTTATTCGCACGACTAAGGCTTCATTCGCACGAATGGGAGTCCAGTCGCATGGGGAGTCATACGACTGAGGGTTCAGTCGCATAGGTGCTTAGTCGCATGAGTCCAATTGCATGATGTTCAGTCGTATGGAGGCCATGCGACTAAAGGGTGTCCATACGCATGAATAGGGCTGTTGCACCCGAAGGAAAGTGTAGTTCGACTTCTGACTTTCGGGGGAAAGTGCAGATGTAAGTTTTGACGTAAAGGTTTCCGTAAGAGCATGTAAGATAACTGTTATGGCCTTAGAGAGCAGGTAGGGCATAATGATGATGGTGTTTCATGTTAATGCATGATGCATGTTATGTATGTATGATGTTGCCCTGTATGACGTGATGTCGGTGCATGTTAATGTACCTTATTATGATGTATGTTTATCTTTCCTGTGGCTTTACGTGTTATGATAATGAATGAAATGAAGTATTAGTAACGTAAAGCGGAAAGGAATGAAAAGTCTTGCAAATATTGGATATCGAGGTCCTTCTTTGTGATCGACCATTATTATAGAACCTCTACCGCTTACCTCTAGTACTGCGGCATACGCTCAGCTGTTCAATTATTGACTTCTGCCCAGTAGCTAAATAGTTCGGGGTGTAGCATATGGTATTGGTACGACAGATATCCGATGCGCAAGTAAAGTTATAATGAACGAATGAATGGATGAGCGAAAGAGATAATAAAAATATTGTCTATGTGTACGTATGATGTATGATTGCATGAAAGAAGAGAATGGTTTTAATGAAAGTAAAGTATGTTTTATTATAAAACTAGAACTCACTCAGCAACGCTGACTTTTTTATATGTTTTCCAGTTGGCAGGTAATGATTGCTGAGGATGGCACTGCGAAGCTACTCGGCTCTTTTGGGATGGCATCCAATTATAATGCTTTTGTGATGTAATGCAAACATGTATTTTGTAATCGGATAATGATGTGTTATTTGGCAAAAGTGTTTATAATGAAACGAGATGTCATTTTTGAATGTTTCAGCTGCAATATTTTCTCAAGGTAAATGTAATTATATGTTTTATGTGCGATGAATGACCAACTGTAGGCGTCCCGGGAACGGGGCCTTACAAGTTGGTATCAGAGTCAAAGTTTAAGTGAAATGGGTAAATTTTCAAAATAAACCTTAACTTAAACTAAAAATGGGACGGAAAGGGAATGGGATGCCAATCTGAGTAGCTGCGTGCCATCAGGTATTTTTGTAAAGTTAACCGGTTTATGTGTGCATGGTATGTGGTTATGTGTTGTATGTGGATTTAGATACTGATGTAGTCAGCACAGGTAATGCTTGGGGTATGAAGAGTAAAGTAAGTGGCTAATCACAACTGGCCACTGTAATTAGGGACTTACTATACTTGACATAAACTGAGTTGTTCCTTGAGTAACCGTGTTAGTGTTGGAATCTTTCAGTGTGATTTAGAGAATGGCTGGAGGTTGATCTTCTAAAGCTTCTAGGGGTGGAGGCCGTGGCGGGCCTGATGTTGAGCCGCGACCCAAAAGAGGAAAGCCAAGGGTCGAAAAGGTGGTTCCTGAAGAACTAGAGACCCCTCATCCGGAGGCTGGGGATAAGAGTGCAAACCTGAGGGCCTCGGTAAAGGAGGCTGTTGTTGAAGAAGTACACCAGGTCATGCAGACAATCTTACCGTCTGTGGTGACCGAAGTCATCAAGGCGGTGAAAGAAGGAGAAAGAAAGGAGAGAAACAGGACTTCGGGGGAACGAGAACAACCGGAGCCTGAAACGATTTTCTCTGATAATGAAGACGAGGAAGAGGAAGATGAGCCTGTGCAAGAGGTGGCACGAGGCTGTAACTATGGGGTATTTATGAGATGCAAGACCCCTAGTTTCGACGGTAATGGCAATGATGCCGCTGCTCACCGATGGGTGAGAGAGATGGAGGCCGTTCTTGACATCAGCGAGTGCCGGAAAGATCAGAAGGTGAAGTTTGCAACTCATTCATTTGTGGACTCAGCACTATGCTGGTGGGACAACATTGCCCAAGCGGAGGGTAATCGGGCAATCCGAAGAATGAGATGGCCCGAACTGAAAAAGATGGTGATTGAGGGGTTCTGTCCTCACAGGGAAATGGATAAGATAGAGAGGGAATTTCTGCAGCTGGAGGCGGGAACCATGATGCACCAGCAGTACACTACAAAGTTCAATGAGATGGCACGATTGGTGCCGGATCAGGTGACGCCTCTATCTTGGAAGAACAAGAGGTACATTCAGGGCTTACCGGTGGATGTTCGCAGGCATATGATCGCCGCCCGTCCAAGCACGTTTAGGTCGGTGGTTGATTTGGCAGGGAGACTGTATGATGAGCGGGAGGTGGTGGTGACTGAAACGAATAAGAAGGGTGGTGGTGATCGGAACTGGAATGGGAGGAGGTTTGGTCGGGGTGATGCCTCGATGGGTAACAAAAAGGCACGGGTGGATGACCGCCACGTGGCCACACCGGGAGCGGGATCGAGGAGGTGTGGTAAGTGTGGAAAGGAGCACGCGGGAGAATGTAGGCTGGGTTTGAATGTGTGCTTCAAGTGTGGGAAGGCAGGGCATATGGCAAAGGATTTTCTGGCGGGCAAATGTTTCAACTGTGGGGAAATTGGTCATATGAGCAAAGACTGTAAGAAACCGAGGGCTGAGGGTTCCGAGGCGAAGAGGACGGGAAGTGAAGGACCGAGGGCGAGCACCAGGGCATTCACTATGACACAGGAGGAAGCTAGGACGGACCCTGATGTTGTGTCCGGTACGTTTCTAGTGAACCAAACTTTAGCTTCTGTGGACGTGGAGCTAGAAGGTCATAAGTTTTCCGTTAGACCGTTCGTGATGACCTTAGGTGTGTTCGATTTGGTTTTTGGGATGGATTGGCTAGCGGACTACGAGGCGAACATTGTGTGTCGCATGAAAATGATTCGGTTGACAGCGCCTGACGGGAGTTCGGTGACGGTTTATGGTGATCGGGTCACGATGATTCCGAAAGTAATTTCGATGGCGGTGGCGGGAAAGTGTATGAGGCGTGGATGTAGTGCCTACTTGGCCTATGTAAAGGATGTGGATACGCCAACACCACAACTAGCCGATGTACCGGTTGTGTGTGACTTTCCAGACGTGTTCCCAGAAGACTTATCAGGAGTGCCACCTGACAGAGAGATTGAATTTTAGATTGATCTAATACTGGGTGCCCAACCTGTTGCCAAGGCACCGTATAGGTTAGCTCCGACAGAGATGAAGGAATTGATGGAGCAGTTGCAAGAGCTGCTTGATAAGGGGTTCATTAGACCGAGTATCTCTCCTTGGAGTGCTCCGGTCCTGTTTGTAAAGAAGAAGGACGGTAGTATGAGGATGTGCATCGACTACCGCAAGCTGAACAAGTTGACGGTGAAGAACCGATACCCCTTACCGAGGATAGATGATCTGTTCGATCAGCTCCAAGGTGCCAGTTGGTTTTCAAGGATAGATCTTCGATCGGGTTACCATCAGCTGAAGGTGAAAGAGCAGGATGTTCCTAAAACAGCTTTTCGTACGCGCTATGGTCACTACGAGTTTCTTGTCATGTCCTTTGGTTTGACCAACGCGCCAGCTATCTTTTATGGATCTAATGAACCGAGTGTGTCGGCCAATGTTGGATAGATCAATGATCGTGTTTATTGATGATATTCTGATTTACTCGAGGAGCGAAACAGAGCATGCCGGTCACATTCAGGAAGTTCTAGAGACGTTGAGAAGGGAGAAGTTTTACGCCAGGTTCTCCAAGTGCGCGTTCTGGTTACGCGAGGTCCAGTTCTTGGGTCATGTGGTGAATCATGACGGGATTATGGTGGACCCGGCAAAGGTGGAGGCGGTTATGCAATGGAAGTCACCAAAAACGCCATCCGAGATTCGTAGCTTCTTGGGTTTGGCGGGCTACTACAGAAGATTTATTCAATACTTCTCTAAGATTGCTTCTCCACTGACTAAGTTGACCCGGAAAGATGTAAAGTTTGTATGGGATCAGGCTCAAGAGAAGGCGTTCGAAGAATTGAAAGCGAGATTGACTCAAGCTCCTGTCTTACCCGATGGAAGCGAAGATCTGGTGGTTTATTCTGATGCTTCCTACTCGGGGTTGGGGTGTGTGTCAATGCAGAGAGGAAAGGTTATAGCCTATGCATCCTGACAGCTGAAGATTCATGAGGTTAATTATCCTACTCATGACTTGGAGCTAGCAGCTGTGGTCTTCGCGTTAAAGATTTGAAGGCACTATCTTTACGGGACGAAGTGCATCATATTCACTGACCACAAGAGCTTGAAATACTTCTTTGAGCAGAAGGATATGAACATGAGGCAGAGACGATGGTTGGAGCTCATAAAAGACTATGATTGCGAGATCCATTACCATCCGAGCAAAGCCAACGTGGTGGCGGATGCCCTTAGTTGAAAAGAGAGACCCGAGCCGAATCGGGTGAAAGCTTATCAATTAATCATGACCTCCGATGTAATGAAGCAAGTTAAGGAGTTTCAAGATGAGGCACTGAAAGAAGATCATCTTAACTATGAAAGGATGAGAGGTCTGGTTGGGGAATTGGGTGAAAACACACTCGGTGTTAGAACCCGATTTGGACGTGTGTGGATTCCTCGTTTTGGGGATTTACGCGTTAGGATCATGGATGAAGCTCACAAGACTCGATACTCTATTCACCCAGGTGCCACGAAAATGTACCAAGACATGAAGAAGGATTATTGGTGGCCGGGTATGAAGCGCGATGTGGTGGAGTATGTGAGTAAGTGCCTTACTTGCTTACAGGTAAAGGCCAAGCATCAAAAGCCGTATGGGAAGATCCAACCTTTGGATATACCGGAATGGAAGTGGGAGCACGTCACCATGGATTTCATTACGAAGCTGCCGCGTATCCCGAAAGGGTACGATGCCATATGGGTGATAGTTGATCGTTTGACGAAGAGTGCTCACTTCCTACCGATCCGCGAGACATATTCATCAGAGAGGTTTGCGGATCTGTTCATCAAGGAAATTGTAACTCGTCATGGTGTGCCGGTGTCTATTGTGTCTTATCGCGACACCCGGTTTACATCTAAATTTTGGAAGAAATTCCACGACGCTTTGGGGACGAGGTTACATATTAGCACGGCTTATCATCCCCAGACTGATGGTCAGTCCGAAAGGACCATTCAGACGCTGAAAGACATACTTCGGGCATGTGTGATTGATTTTGGGGGAAGTTGGGATGACCACCTACCGTTAGCTGAATTCTCATACAACAACAGCTATCATGCCAGCATTGGTATGCCACCGTATGAGATGCTATACGGTAGGAGATGCAGAACACCCGTTTTTTGGGGTGATATTGGTCAGAAGGAATTGGGGAGCGTCGAGGTAATCGAGGGTACGACTGAGAAGCTTGAGAAGATTAAGCCTTCATGAAGGCAGCCAAAGACAGACAGAAGTCGTATGCTGATAAACAACGCAGGCCGATTGAGTTCCAGGTGGGTGACCGGGTTATGTTGAAGGTCTCACCTTGGAAGGGTATCATCCGCTTTCAAAAGCGGGGTAAGTTGAGCCCAAGGTATATAGTCCCTTTCCGAATCATCGCTCGAGTAGGAGAGGTGGCCTATAGATTGGAGTTACCGGATGAGTTAAGTGGAATTCACCCGACATTCCATGTATCTCATTTGAGAAAGTGCTTAGCTGATGAAGACATGATTGTTCCACTGGAGGATATCGAAGTAGACGAACGACTCAATTATGTGGAGCAACCAGTGGCAATCATCGATCGAAAAGAGAAACGGCTGAGAAATAAAGTGGTTCCTCTTGTACGCGTACAGTGGAAGCACAGGAAGGGATCCGAGTCAACATGGGAGACTGAAGAGGAAATGAGACAACATTATCCATGTTTGTTCCAAGAATAACAGGTTTCGGGGACGAAGCCTATTTAAGGGGGTGGACTTGTAACACCTGGTTATTTATTATTTTGAAGCCGACGAAGGAAGAAAAAGAAATAAAGTCCAAAGTCGAGGGACCAAACTCGCCAACGAAAGAAAGTCGGGTGAGTGGGAGTATATAAGGGAGAGGGCAGCCCTTACCCTCTCCCCCACACTCACAAATCAGCCAAGAAGAGAGAAAGAAGAAGAAAGGAGGAAAAATGTCGGTTCGGGTTAGTTCGGGTCGCCAAAATCGTCGTGTAGCAAGCCAAATCGAAGCCCTTGTCGTTGTGCTCGTTTGTGTGAGTTCTAAGACCCCACTTTTACTTGTTTTCAACTGATTTTGGGGCTGGAAAGCATCAAAAACCCGTTTTTGTATGTATGTGTGTTTGACCCATTTGGGTGTGTTGCATGTGATGCGTTTATGTTGATACATGTATGTCCCTAGATCATGATTTGTAATGTAATGAACTTGTCTGTCTGATTTTGATGTAATTGTAATTGATTAATGAAATGATATGAATTGGTTGTTACTTGTAATGTTTAATATTTCATTAATGAGTTGTGATTGAATTGATTGGGTTTATGAATGTTTGAATGAGTGCACATTAAGTTATATTAAATAGAACATTCAAACTTAACTTAATGAAGTTCTCATGCGGATGGCCCATGCGAATGGACCACACGCATGAATAACTTCATACGATTGACTCAATCGCACGACTGAACCAGGAGACTGGATCAGTCGTATGATTGACACATAAGATTGACTCAATCGCACGACTGAACACTCAGTCGTGCGGATGAATCAACCGCATGGTTCAATCGCACGACTGAACCATACTTATGGCCCAGTCGCACGATTGACCAATACTAACCTATAAATAGACCCAATTCGTGGGAAAACGTAAGCATTCATCCCATTACGACTCCAGACGTACCCTAGCCGTCCAGAAGCCTCCCAAATCGTTCTCCAAGTTCATAGAACACATCAGATCGGTTCCTAATCGATTTCTGACGTTGAATCAATTCTTGATTGATTCATCGTGTGTTCTCACTGATTGGATCGCCAATCAAATAGGATTCCGCACTATTTGAGTTGGTTTAACACGCAATCACTCGGTATTTCGTTCAAATACCAGGTCCTAACAAGTGGTATCAGAGCTTTGGCTCTTGATTTCGTGTTGATTCAATCAAGATTGCATAAAAGTTTGTGTTTTTGCACGAAAAACGCAATCTTTTGCATCAAAAGTGATCTTGGACGTTCCCTGCTCATTGAAGTTCAGTTTCTACGAACGGACTAGACGATTTGGACTTGCAAAATTTCGAATTTTTACGGCTGAAACCCGTCAAACCTAGAAATTTTCGCAAAACAGCTTCAGTCGCACGTGACCCATTCGCACGACTAGACTCATTCGCAGTGTTCATTCGCACGACTGGACCTAGTCGCACCTTCATTCGCGCGCACTGAACCGTATTCACTCACTTGCTCAATACGCACCAGATTCATTCGCACGACTGAACCATTCGCCCTGTTCAGTCGCACGGTTGAACCAATCGCAGAGTTCATACGCACGATAGGACCATTCGCATTCTTCAGTCGCATCAGTTAAAGTTGATTTGATTAGACTCTAAGTTTAGTAACCATGGAAGATCAGATGTCAGCCTTTACTGCGGGAAGGACTCAAGAATTCAGAACCTGCTGCTGCTTGAGAGTGAGGTGGGTATTCACAATAAACCACCAAAGCTCTTGACTTTAGATGAGTTTCCTCACTGGAAACAACGTTTTGAGATCTACCTCAATGGAGTAGATCCTAATCTGTGGGAAGCTATCGAAGTAGGGTATAGTACACCGGTGGGAGCAGATGGAGTAAACTAACGTTAGTGGGATGACTGATGCTCAGAAAGTAAAGTATAATGCTGAGAAAAGAGTTTATGCTATGATAACTCAGTCGATCCCCAAAGATATATTCCACCAGTACTCAGAGAACAAGCAGTCCAAGAAACTGTGGGATGAGCTAGAGAAAAGGTATGATGGGAATGCATCGTTAAAGGCAATCAAGCAAAGGAGTTAAAGAAGGAATTCGATAACTTCTCATCAATTGGTAACGAGGGTTAGATGAAGTCATAGACAGATTCTACCATTTGATGAGCGAGTTGCATACACATGGAGTGGAAACAACTATGAAAAAAAGTAAGCAACTTCGCAGATGGATTGCCTGATAAGTGGGCCTCATTCGTGTCTAATCTTAGACAGAATGGTATACTTATAAAGCTGGATATAAATGACTTTATTCTTAGACTGCGTGAAGAAGCACTAAGGATGAAGTATAGAGCACAGAAGTCATCATATACACAAAACCCAGCTTTATACAATGCCACGCCTCAAGCTAAGACTTCTGGAGCACCTCTCCAGACAGCATTTGTGTCTAGCTCGTCAGGTCCTTCACATGCTTCTACTTCTGGATCAGACACGTCAGGGTCATCATGTACCCATTATATTGGATCAGAAGCAAGTGCTACTAAATTGAAGACCGAGAACCTCGGTAATGTGACCGTAGAAGTAGCACGAGAGCATATGGATTCTTCTCGCTGCTGTAGTTCATTCATATGATGGACTTGTGGCTGGGAAGATTGGAAACTGTCATTTGGCAGATGAAGACTACGAGCAGGTAGATGAAATGGAGCTGGAAAGGATGGATATAATGTGGGCCTTAGCTAGCGCTGTCCGAAGGGCGAAGAAGTTTGTTAAGAAGACTGGACAGAATTTGATAGCTACTAAGGATACCACTTTGGTTTTGACAAGAGCAAGGTGACTTGCTTCAACTGTGGAGAGAAAGGGCACTTCAAGAGGGAATGTGTCAAACCAAAGAAGACGGGTAATGGGAACCCGTTCTCATCCTTTACTCACCAAGACAAGCAAGCCTCTAGTTCTACTTCATCAAACAAGGACCCAAAAGCCTTGACTGCTCATGATGATGAAGGACAGGACTGGAGTTTTAGATTTGTCAACCCAGAATCTAACATTGCCAGTGTTGAAGATATTGATGATGATTCTGCGAGTGAAGGTGATTTAGCAGTTGATATAGCAATGTCACACAGTGAAGAAACAACTGCAGCTGAAGTCAGTTACACACCAAAGGAGGAAACTTCCAAGTCAGATTCAGAAAAGTCAGAATCACCAGAACCAGAGACGTCTGATGCTGCGTTGATGGCTAACTCTTCTGAAACAACACAGGTAAGTACAACTGACCATTGTTTAATAATCATGCTTGTTCTAACTGTGATAAATTTAGGAATAGCATTGATGAAAAATTTGCTAGGTTATTAGATCACAATGATAACTTAGTAAAGGACTTACAACTATGCACTGAGGCCAATAGAGTTCTAAAACAAAATGAGCATAGTTATAAAGAAAAGATAGACCTATTGACTAAGCAACTTAGGGAAACCGAAGTAGTTGCCTTTAATCAATCAAATGACATTAGGTACTATCTAAACTCCCTAGAGGACACTAAGAAACAAAAGGCAGTTCTAGAAGTAGAAGTTAATTCCTTAAAACAGAAACTGCATAGTTGGACTAGTTCTTCACACATAGTTCAACACTTAGTGAGAGAAAATAAATGGGGAGGGATTAGGCTACAAAGTGGTTCCACCACCACCTGAGACCTTGATGAACACCAAGTCTAACCCAGTAAACAACAACCCAATCAAGGATCATGTGGTGACCACTCCTCTTGTTACTGATCCAGACACATCATGTTCATCTACTGAATCTGGACAGAAACAAAAGGAGGCCACTTCAAAGGCAAAGGGTAAATTGCCTTGTGTTAATCTGGAAAATGAATTTGAAAAAGTTAACTTAAAGTCAGGGTCAAACAGAGTCAAATCAGAACCCAAAAAGACTTCAAATGTTAATTTTTCACATGCTACAAGTCAAAAACCAGTTAACCAAAGGTTGAACAAGTTAAACAGGTTAAAACAGTTAAATTTGTTAAACCAGAGAAAACATCAAACATGCAAGAGTCAAAACCTAAAGTGATTGATGTTACTAAAGTGTCACGCATTTCTCCAAAAGAAAGTCAAACTATAAGGTTGATAGCAGATTGTGCTACAACTGTGGAGAATGTGGACATATTGCTTCCTATTGTCCTTTCTATCAGACACCTAGGAAGAAGATTGATCTTCAGGACTCTAGACCTAGGTCTTCTAAGAGGAGTTCTCTAACTCCACCTAGAAGATCTAGTGAACCTAAAGTTCAACCTGTAAGCCAGACGACTGTTTATCATAAACAGGCATTGCACAAATCTGGTTTATGGAAAGAGAAGACTACCTGTGTGACTGATACTGATGACAAGAAGGAATCTGAGTTACCCTCACCTTCTAAAGGTCAATGGGTAGAGTTTATGATGTGTGATGCCTCTGGGAAACCCAAGACAGTAAAGGCTTGGGTTCCTAACCTAAACTAATACATTTACTTGATATGTGCAGGGTGTTCGGTATAGCGCTGAGACTAACACGTGGATTATAGACAGCGGAGCATCCAGGCACATGACAGGAAATAGAGCCCTTTTATCAAATGTCAAACAAATAAAAGGAGGGCATGTTTCCTTTGCAGGAAACAAGGGAGGATACATCACAGCACAGGGAGAAGTGGGAAATCAGAAAGTTAAGTTTGATAAGGTGAACTACGTTCAACAACTTCAAAATAACTTGCTTTCTGTTTCCCAAATCTGCGATAAAGGATTTAAAGTCATCTTCGACAACAACAAGTGTTACGTGCTGAAGAAAGACTATATGATTCCAGAGGATCAAGTTCTGATGACTGCTTCAAGATATAAGGATCTATATGTCTTGGATCTGTCAACAGCTGCTCCAACGGATCAAGAAGTGCAGTGCTTTCTATCTAAAGCTACTGAGAAGGACTCAATCTCCTGGCATAGGAGAATGGGACACATTAGTCAAAGGAAGATGAATCACTTGATTCAGAAGGACTTAGTGAGAGGAGTAAATGTCAAGAACTTCCAACTTCCTGACTTTTGTGTAGCTTGCAAGAAAGGCAAACAGACAAAGAAGTCTCATAAGGAAAAGAAAGTTCATTCAATAGAACTTCCTCTTGAACTTCTTCACATGGATCTGTTTGGTCCAGTCAGTACAAGGAGCATTGCAGGCGATCTGTACTGTTTTGTGGTCACTGATGACTACTCAAGGTTCACTTGGGTAATGTTTCTGAAATCCAAATCAGAAACATTTGAGTCATTCAAGGAATTAGTCACCACTCTGGAATCTCTCTACAAGCTAAAGGTTAGACAAGTACGCTCAGACAACGGGACCGAATTCAAGAATCAATGGATGGAGGCATACTGCAAGGAAAAGGGGATTGTTCATCAATTCACTTCAGCATACACGCCTCAGATGAATGGAGTTGCTGAGAGGAAAAATAGGAGCTTGATAGAGACTGCACGGACTATGCTAGGCGGACTCGAAACTGCCTATCCAATTCTGGAATGAGGCAGTAGCAAATGCATGTTATACACTTAATCGAGTCCTAATAGTCAAGCGCCACGGAAAGACATGTTATGAGCTACTCCAAAGACGCAAACCGAATTTGGAGTATCTTGAACCTTTTGGCGCGCCATGTACACTTCTGAAGAAGACGCAAGAAGGAAAATTCAGCGAGAAGGCAGATGAAGGAATCTTTCTAGGATACAACATACCGAATAAGCGAGTTTACAATAACTCAACGGGTCTTGTAGAAGTGTGGTGTAATGTCGACGTTCAGAGATATACCACACCACCTACAGGAAAGGACCTGCCTACTTCTTCGATTATGATGGATTCTTCAAATCCTTCAACATACCTCTCTCTCCCTCGGATGATGAGCTAGCAACTAGGATGATGTATGATATTCTGAATACACCATCTAGCACACAGGGAGAATCATCTACTCAGTCAGGGGGAGTAGTCAACGACAGTGACTCCTCCTCTGAAGATGAAGCTGAAGAAGATGACCAGAACAGTCAGGAGGAACAGGTTCCAGTTCCAGCAAGTCCACAAGCATCTACGAGTGATGCACCTTCGACTTCAGAACCTCAAACTCCAACTACCTCAGATGCAGAACCAAATGTTCATAATCTTGGCTCTGAGGTAGCTGTTCCTACTACTCCAGGATCACGACTAAATGTTATATCATCCCCTTGACAATGTCATTGGAGATGTCAGATCAGGAGTACAAACCCGAAATCAGTTGTACTCAGCTGATTACGCCTCGGTTATGGAGAAAGGTTACATTCATGATGGTGCCTATCGATGTTTTGTCTCGCAGGTTGAGCCAAAATATGTCAGTGAAGCACTCAATGATGAGGCGTGGGTGAGTGCCATGCAAGAAGAACTTCTACAGTTTAAGAAGTTAGGTGTATGGACACTAGTTGATAAACCTAAAGGTGCTAAAGTCATTGGCACTAAATGGGTACTAAAATGCAAGAAGGATGACCAAGGGGTCATTATCAGGAACAAAGCTCGACTGGTGGTTCAAGGTTTTCGCCAAGTCGAGGGAATTGACTACAATGAGGTGTTTGCACCCGTGGCAAGGATGGAAGATTCGTATCTTCCTTGCCTATGCATCGTACATGAAGATCAAAGTCTACCATTTAGATGTAAAGAGTGCATTCCTTCATGGGAGAAATCAGAGAAACAGTCTACGTGAGTCAACCAGAGGGTTTTGAAGATCCCTATCATCGGGATAGAGTCTACAAGCTTGACAAAGCTTATATGGGCTTCATCAAGCTCCTCGAGCTTGGTATGAGAAACTCTCAACTCATCTTGTGAAACACGGCTTTCGCAGGGGAGTAATTGACTGTACACTGTTTATTAAGGAAAAGGATGGCGACCTACTGCTTGTACAGATATACGTTGATGACATAATCTTCGGGTCAAAGAACGAAGAGTTATGTAAAGAGTTTGAAGCAGTAATGAAGAAAGAATTTGAGATGAGTGCCATGGGGGAGATGAAGTTCTTTCTCGGGTTACAGGTGGATCAAACACCTAATGGGATCTTTCTACATCAGACCAAGTATGTAGGAGACATTCTCAGTCGCTTTGACATGGAGAATGCTTCTGCTGCTGGGGACTCCACTTGCTACTAATCATGATATAGCACCGGATGATAATGGAGATCTAGTAGATGCCACTATGTACCGAGGAATGATCGGATCTCTCATGTATCTCACTGCCTCAAGACCTGATATTATGTATGCTACATGTCTATGCTCAAGATATCAGGCTAAACCAAAGGTCAACCATCTTGGGGTCAAGAGGATTTTCGTTATCTGAAGGGTACACCCACACTTGGATTGTGGTACCCTCATGATGATGACTTTGAGCTTACCGCGTATAGTGACTCGGATTACGGGGGCTGCAAGATGAACTACAAGTCTACATCAGCAGGGTGTCAATTCTTTGGGAGAAGATTAGTTACCTGGCAGTGTAAGAAGCAGACATCGGTTGCCTTGTCAACCTGTGAAGCCGAATATGTTGCGCTGCAAGTTGCTGTTCTCAAATCATCTGGATTCAACAGCAAATGCGGGATTACGGTTTAAAATTCTCATCTACTCCTATTTTTGTTGATAACTCTGCTGCAATTGCAGTAACTAAAAATCCGGTCCAACATCCTAAGACCAAACACATCGGTATTAAATACCATTTCATAAGAGATTGTTTTGAAAAGAACTTAATTGATGTGGTTAAAATTATACTGATTTTCAACGCGCTGACCTCTATACTAAAGCTTTTGATAAACCACGTTTTCAATATTTATTAGAGGTCAACGGTGTTAAAAAGAAAAGTGAGGTAATTCCTGATGATGAAAATGTGTAGTCCGATGTCGTGTACTTAAATTTTATTTTATTTATTTTGATTTGTCTATTTGATTTTAATTTTATTTAAACTCATGTTCTCTTGCTGTTTATTAAAATCCTAAAATAATTAAACCAGAAATGATTTTAGTATTTTAGGGGGAGAATATGTCAGCAAGTTAACATTAAAAAAAAAAAAAAAAAAAAAAAAAAAAAAAAATAAAAAATGAGGGAGAGAGTAGCGAGCTGAAATAAGGTAGATTGTATCTGTGATACCGATTCAATACCTTTGGAAAATGATAGTACACAGGAACAATCAAGAGGGACTTTAAAATTTAAGTTTTAGTAATGGCAAAAGTTCAAAGTAATAAATCTGTGTAGTCTAAGCAATACTAAAAGAAAGATGATAGAAAACTGGCAACTCCTAAGGTGACACAAAGAAAGTAGACTTAGAGGCTGCTAGACCATATATGATATGTTGGTAGATTCAACACAATAGACAACTAGACCTGATTGGTGATTTCAAGATAAAACTAAAGTGTTCAACTGACTGTGGGCGTCCATCTTATCACTGGTTAACACAATCAACAATATTCCAATAAGGGGTAATGAGCAATTAAACGCCACAAATGTGTGCGGATGACCATAACTAGAGCAAAGCAAAGAAAAAATGAAAGACAAATGCAATAAAGCTAATGACTTATGTTGTTGGTGCATTTGTGCAAAATAAAATAAGCTGCTCTAACAAGGAGATAGGTTATGTGCCTCTCTGCTGTGCGATGGCACTGACCTGAGGATAAGCATAACCTAGATATTCTAGAATTCATTGTTGTTTGCCGCCTCTCTGCTGTGCGATGGCACTGACCTGAGGACAGGCTTCTCTTTGAAAGCTCTAAGAATAGTCTCTTCTTGTAATAATACCCGTAGACCGCTCAAAAGCTCCTGAGGGATGTTGATTACCATATAAGTGTGGGATCCACAAGTGTTAGTTGAAATAATTACACCTAAATAAGTCACCAGTCTGTGTCAAAAGTCTGTGTATGGATTTAAGTGGACAAACATACTGACAATCATTGTGGCTACATTCTCAAAGGTCCAAATCAATGTGAAAACCTAAGAGTTTCAGTATGATTTCCTTATGTTGCTAAGACTCTGGATCGAGAACTTGAGCATCAAAAGGTTTTATAACGAGTCTCAAATGATTTGAATTGCCTGTATGATTCCAAAAATTGAATTGGTCCAGATGTGATCAACCTAAGTTGAAGCTATCTACTCCCGATCCAAATCCCGTAGATATCAATCTCTGGATTTATCTCTCACAAAAAGCCAAAAATATGTCTGATTATGTAATTAGTTTAACTTCTTAAATTAGTTAGTTTGTTTTTAAGTTTTAACTTGAGTCAGTGTCGGACTACATCAGGAAAATCAGAAGGAATAAACTCACTAAAAGGGTCATGTCTGAGATGACCATATGTTCTTTGAAAAGTTATATCAGTCACGTCTGAGGTGACAAAGTATTTTAAAAGGGTCACGTCTGAGGTGACCAAAGTGGTTAAAAGGATCACGTCTGAGGTGATCAAAGTGTTTTCTAGATTAAAAGGATCATGTCTGAGATGATCAAAAGTTCATAACGTTAATTTAACTAATATAAAAGAGTTAAGGTAAATTGGGAAAATAGCAGAAAAATTAACTAAGTATGACCCATTCGCACGAATGGACCATACGTATGGACTAACCATACGAATGAAGTCCATTCGCACGAATGGAACATACGATTAGTCCAATCGGATGCTTAAATGCGAACGAGTGAGTCAGTCGCACGACTGAACTTCAGTCGGACGACTGGAGAAGGGCGACTGACCCAATCGCACGACTGAGTCCCACTCGCACGACTGAAAGGTGCGAATGAACTCAGTCGCACGATTGGATCTAGGTGGATATAAATAGAGGGGAGTCGGTCGCAGAGACTCCTCATTCGCAAATCGCCCCTAAATCGCATATAGTACCGTTACTCTGCCCAAATTTTCTCTGTTTGATTTTTCTTGCTGATTCTGTGATTCTAACGTTCGCTCATCATCGTACAGGTATTTTGAAGTCGTATTCCATCGAAATCAGAAAGAATGAAACCCTAATGGATTAATACGACTGTGAAGTGCGAACCGCGAAGTCAAACCCTAATAACCTATTAAAACTAAGTAATATGTTAAAATTGGTTAAAATAGGTTATTAGGGAAGAGTAGGCGACACTAAAGAACCGGTTAATTGAATGATAAACGTATCTGCGTAGATTGATCTTGGGACGACTGAACAAATGAGACAGACGACTGGTCGTCCTGATGAACTTCAGTCGCACGACTGAAGGGTGCGAATCACTTAATCGCACGACTGAACCATGCGAATGAGACTCAGTCGCACGACTGGTGTAACCGCACAAGAGTTCATGCGCATGAGTCCAGTCGCACACTCAGTCGTGCGTATGAGGTCAATCGCACGTCTGAACCTCAATCGCATGATTCAGTCGCACGACTGTCTTCAGTCGTACACCTCAATCGCATGACAGATATTTTTATTCAAAGTTTAAGTGTTGCTTTATACTCTTAGCCAATGAAACTAACGTTTATGTTATTATGTGTTACAGATGGCGAGTAGATGGAATATGAGCACTAAGCACAACATTTGTGCTCACCTGGACTTGACTTCCAGGAATGCAGCCGACTTGCTGGCATTATTACTTTCCTACAGAGATCCAGGATCGCTATGCTATATCTACTCCCTGCACACCGTACAGATCAGTGCAGCAGGCCTTTTGGGATGGCGCATCAGTAGACAGATCCACCGAGCCTCACTGCATCAGGAGCTCGATTTTCGGTGAGGCTATCACTATTTCTGAGGAGGATCTGAGGATAGTACTCCAGTTTGGAGACGATGCTGAGTGTCCCACACGTCTACCCCCTCACTGTCCGTGGATGCTTCATGAGAGCCAAGTACTCTGGGGACATCAATGCCGGGGTACTCAACAAGAGTAACCTCTGTCCCCAGTTTAAGTACTTGGCGCACGTGCTGCTGAAGTGTATAGCATCACGGAAGGGTGGATTTGATGAGCTCTCGGACCAGATCCAGAACGCTTATGCAGCGTTGGTGCTGAACCATCCGTTCAGCTTCTCCAGGATGATTTTCAGTTACTTGGTGGAGAACCTCGAGGGGAAGGGGAAGGAAGGCTTCTGTATGTACCCTAGATTCCTACAGATGATCATTGATCAGAAGCTTCCTTCCCTACCGAAGGAGAAGGAGGACGCGGTTATCCTCGAGGTCATGGACGACACGACTCTCGGCAGGATGAAGGTCTACAGGGGGAAGCAGGTGAAGCCCCCTGTCAGGAGGTTATTTGGGCATCTGGCCCGGGTTGATTATGTGGCGCCAGCGAAGAGGAAGTGGCGCCACGAGGACAGTGACTCAGATGTGGAGCATCTTGCTATCCCAGAGACAGACTCTGATGATGATGATAGCGGCGACGCCGGGGATGACATGCCTGCACCATCAAGAGGCACAATACAGAGATTATTCCCCCGGGGTCAGCCACTGCCGGAGAGGTCGCAGAGATGGCCGGCTTCCATCAGGAGTTTGTCGCTGGTGACATTGAGGAGGAGGAGTCAGACGAGGAGCCCCTCACCAGGACTGTGGGAAGCAAAGTCGTTCCCACAGACCACGGGCTAAAGGTGGTTGGTGAGCACCCAAGGGACTCCTCGGTGAGAGATACTGACCCCAACTACGTTCCGGGGTCAGGTAGCAGAGTTGCAGGGGGAGCATCCACTTCCTCCGGGACTAGGAGGAAGCGGATGGCTCAACCACATGGGTTGAAGAAGAAGAAGCGTAGGTTGACCTTCGTGACTTCCACTTCTACCACCACAGCCACCACTACCACCACTACTGACTTCCACCCATCACCACAGCTACCACAGCCACTACCCCTACTACCACATCCACCACTCTACCTACCACCTCTATCCCATCCATCACCAGACCATTCACCCCTACTTCACCACCATCAGCCCACCGACCCATATTCACCACAGCCACTGCCACCACCACCACACATCAGGCTGGACCGTCAGCCCAGCCCTCACAGGTTCATGGATTCACTCTACCTCACATTGGGGTAGAGGAGCAGCTCTCAGCGCTAAACCGCATGGTTATGCGTCTGCTTGCTGCTGACGAGGAGAAGGCGGCACAGATCCGCCGACTGACCGACTTGGCTGCTGCCCAATCTCAGCAATTGGCAGAGCAAGCTCGGGTCATAGACCAGCAGAGAGTTGAGGTGTCCCAACTCCAAGATACTCAGGCTCAGTCCGCCAAACGTATTGAGGAGTTGGAGTCGACCAACAAGACGATCATGCTGAGGCTGAAGGGGTCGAAGGATGAGCCCCTGAAGCTAAAGGAGGGTGACGGAGACGACGGAGATGATGATGATGAAGATGAGGATGAGGATGAGGAAGATGATGATGATGAGGAGACAGAAGAAGAGAGGACAGAAGGACATGATGATGATGACGAGGCAGAAGGAGGGGATGCGGCTGCATCGGCCTCTGCCTCAGGTCAGGAGCGGAGATCCAAACGTCGACAAGACCAGTCATCCACTACTTCTGCTCCTCCGAGCGACACTCCACAGATTCAAGACCAAAGTACTGATTAGATGTTTTATTTATTTATTTACTTTGTACTTGAATCATGTAATGAAAAACAAATGTATTAAATGTTTATATATATTAAGTTAAGTTAATGTATGTCTGTTTGATTAATTACTAATGATTTATGTGTTGAATGTTTATATCAAACAGATCCAAACTTTCAAAGGGATGAGTTTGACTTTACTCCCCTTCAAATGGTCAAGACTCAGTTAACTATGATTCTTGACCTACAAGGGATAGTAAGACGGTCTGTGAGTTATACCCCTGAAGAAGGGGAGATAATTCATGACCTGTCTGATGAGCAAATAGCTGAAATGTTCAAACTCAATCCCGATGAAATCGTGAAGGATGCTCCAACAGTGGACTCAACCAGTGATGAGGAACTGAATGACATTGATGAGGTTGAGATTGAAGACATCACTGCGAAGAGTATCCTCAGTATGCTGACGCCGAGGGAAATGTGGTCCCCAATTTGGGTGAATCCCTGGTCAGTGATACTTTCGAGGTACTTAACAAGATGGAGCAAGAAGCAGAAAAGACTGAAGAAACAGCTCAAGCCTCAAATGCAGATGTAGATATTCGTAAGGCTGAATGGGCTGCCTGTTTTGAGGAAGTGAGAGCCCAGCGGGCTGCACCAAAGAGAGATGTCTACACCAAGCTCTACAAAGTAAAGAAATACCATAAGGTGTCGGGCAGGATTATCTCTTGGGCTTACTTTGAAGACCTTAACGCTTATGCTGTTAAGAGGGAGCAGGGCATAGAGTACTTCAGATTCCCACATGATCTGAAGACTCTACCTGGTTTTGAGCTCAACCAGCTGCCTAAACTAAAGCTGCTGTATGCTGACCCGAGAAAGATGTCAGGCTGGTTTGAGGCTGCCCTGGGGAAAGAGTACCACACCAGGTGGGTCAACTTCAAACCTCAACAACCTACGAGGTATATCAGACGTTCTGAAGTTGATCCCATAACTGGTAAGCCAAAGATAGTACTAAAGTGGAGTCCCCCGCGAACCATGTCAAGAATCCCTCTAAGGGAAATGCCACAGGACTTCACTCCCCACTTCAAATGGTGGTACTACGATTGGAGAACAGCTGAAGCGGTCATAGTCCTAAACAGAGAGGGCCAAATGGATACTATCAGGGTATTCGACCCAATGTGGCTAACCAACTTATCTGCTAATGATGTCTACACATTATATAAGTGGCCACTGTTCTATGACACGCAAGACATTGTACAAGCCCTCCAATTCCAAAACGTCATAAGACTCTGCTTTGCTTTTGAGATACACGCAGGAGTCACTAAAGAGGAGAAGTACAAGAAGTATAAGGAGGTTATGCAGAAGACAAGAGAATAGATAGATCTAGGTCCAAAGGGGAGTTTGTTGATACATGTATGTCCCTAGATCATGATTTGTAATGTAATGAACTTGTCTGTCTGATTTTGATGTAATTGTAATTGATTAATGAAATGATATGAATTGGTTGTTACATGTAATGTTTAATATTTCATTAATGAGTTGTGATTGAATTGATTGGGTTTATGAAAGTTTGAATGAGTGCACATTAAGTTATATTAAATAGAACATTCAAACTTAACTTAATGAAGTTCTCATGCGGATGGCCCATGCGAATGGACCACACGCATGAATAACTTCATACGATTGACTCAATCGCACGACTGAACCAGGAGACTGGATCAGTCGTATGATTGACACATAAGATTGACTCAATCGCACGACTGAACACTCAGTCGTGCGGATGAATCAACCGCATGGTTCAATCGCACGACTGAACCATACTTATGGCCCAGTCGCACGATTGACCAATACTAACCTATAAATAGACCCAATTCGTGGGAAAACGTAAGCATTCATCCCATTACGACTCCAGACGTACCCTAGCCGTCCAGAAGCCTCCCAAATCGTTCTCCAAGTTCATAGAACACATCAGATCGGTTCCTAATCGATTTCTGACGTTGAAATCAATTCTTGATTGATTCATCGTGTGTTCTCACTGATTGGATCGCCAATCAAATAGGATTCCGCACTATTTGAGTTGGTTTAACACGCAATCACTAGGTATTTCGTTCAAATACCAGGTCCTAACAGGAACAACCTTGCTTCCCACAGTTCTTGTCAAGGGCTCCTCGTCCGACTCCTCTTCCTCCTCATCAGGAACAAAGTCCTGATGGAAACCAGCAGACTCGGCTATGTCGCCAGCTGGGGCAGACACTGGAGGTATAACATCGGAAGCTGTGCCTCTCGGTGGAGCAGGCATATCATCCCCAGCGTCCCCACTGTCGTCATCATCGGCATCATGCTCTGGGAGCAATAGCCTCTCGTCGTCTGAATCACTATCATCATGACGCCACTTACGTCTCCCCGGCGCGACATATCTCTCATTGGCCAAATGGCCGATCAACCTCTTCCCCCGGGGCTTTACCTGCTTGCCCCTATACACTCTCATACGACCCAAGGTCGTGTCATCCATAATCTCCAAGGCAACCGCATCATGGCTCTCCTTGGGAAGTGAAGGCAGCTTCTCGTTGAAGATCAGCTGAAGAAACCTGGGGTACATACAAAAACCCTCCTTCCCCTTTGCCTCCAGGTTCTCAACCAGATATGAGAAGATCATACTCGAAAAGCTGAAAGGGTGGTTCAGCACCAGTGCCACGTAGGCATTCTGAATCTGGTCTGATAGGTCATCGAACCCACCCCTCCTCGAAGCAATACACTTCAGGATCACATGCGCCAAGTACTTGTACTGGGGGCACAGGTTGCTCTTGTTGAGCACACCTGAGTTTATGTCCCCAGCGTACTTAACCCTGAGAAAGCAGCCTCTAACAGTAAGTGGATGTAGTCTGGTGGGGTGATCAGTATCATCCCCAAACTCAAGAACTCTCTGGATATCAGCAGCTGTAACCTCAATATCATGACCATGAATGGAGCTCCGTATACTGTAAGGCTCACGACAACGATCAACGGAGGCATTCTCCCAGAATGCCTGATGTAATGACCTGTAAGGCGTACATGGTGTGGAAATGGCCTTATGTATTCGAGAACGTCGAAGGAAAGCTATAATCTCTGTAAACTCGGCCCCGTTCCGAGTCGTATGATCCAAATGAGCACATATGTTGTGCTTTGGATTAATGGACCATCTATCAGCCATTTTCCTGAAACACAAGACACAGAACCATTAGTACATAATACATCAAAATTCAGTTCTAAGTGTATAGTTTGAATTCAATCTGATTCATTCGTGCGAATGACTCATGCGACTGAAGTCAGTCGGTTGATCTTTCATGCGACTGAGCTCATTCGGGTGAATGAGACATGCGACTGAGTTCAATCTGCTGACTGAGTCTGTGATCGGTTCAGTCGGCCGACTGAGCTCATTCGTATGGTTCATTCGGCCGATTGACCCAATCGCAAGATTCAATCGTGCGATTGGAGTTCATCCGGACGACCAGTCGCCTGTCCCACTGTTCAGTCGCCTGTGGATCGAATCTTGACCAAAACAAGTGATTTAACATGGGTTACCGGTTCAATAGACTCGCCAGCTAGTCACTAATAACTTATTAAACTTAATTTTAACATTTTGCTTAGTTTAGGTAGGTTATTAGGTCATTTTTCAGTCCGTTTCTTGTTTTCATTCGAAAATCGCAAATTAGGGTTCCATTCTTCAGATTTCGGTGAGATTTCACTGCCATCTACCTGTATAAACGTCAACGAAAGTCAGAGAATCAACAACTATGTGAAAACAAGGTCTAGAGGAATTTTGGCAGAGTAATGGTAAGACGTGCGATTTAGTAGCGATTGAGGGTGATGAGTGAAATGCGATCGACTGTGACCCTTTAAATACTGATGCTGAGTTCAATCGGCCGACTGGCCTCATTCGCTCAGTTCATTCGGGCGACTGAGGTTCAATCGTGCGATTGGCCTAGTCAGTCGCATTCAGTTGGCCGACTGAGGTTCAGTCGGTCGACTGACTCATTCAGACCCTTTTATTCGCACTTTCAGTTGACCGACTGAGTCTCAGTCGGTTGACTGACTCATTCGCACCCTTTCATTCGGTCGAATGAATCATTCTGATAAGCCATTCGGGTGAATGGCTCAATCTCATGTCCAGTCGTGCGAATGGGACCCATTCGCATGGTTGGTCCATACTCATGGTCCAATCGTGCGAATGGGTTAGACTTATGAAATGTTTCTGCCATTTTGAACATTTTACATTTAAAACCCTTTTAACCTTTGAAAATTTAACATTATGAGCATTTGATCATCTCAGACATGATCCTTTTAACTTGAAAACTTTTTCATCACCTCAGACGTGATCCTTTTAAACTATTTAGTCACCTCAGACGTGACCCTTTTAAACACTTTGTCACCTCAGACGTGACCCTTTTAAACTTTGAAAACACATGTGGTCATCTCAGACATGACCCTTTTAGTGAATTGATCCCATACTGATTTTCATGATGTAGTCCGACGAACAAAACAAACTAAAATGACTAACTAAATTAGAAGATTAAACTAAAGTACAAAAATAAACTTGTTTTTGGCTTTTTGTGAGAGATAAGTCCTAAGATAGAAATCTACGGGATTTGGTTCCGGAATAGGCAGCTTCAACTTAGATTGACCACACCTGGACCAATTCAATTTTGGAATCATACAGGCAAGTCAAATCATTTGGGACTTGTTATCACAATCTTTTGATGCTCAATTCTTGGTTTTCATCCAGAGTCGTTAGCAAGTTTAGGAAATCATACTGGAACTATTAGATTCCCACATGGATTTGAACTTTCAAGAATTGCAGCCACAATGATTGTCAATATGTTTGTCCTTTATCCATACACAGACTTTAGACACAAACTGGTGATAGTTTTAGGTTTAATTATTTCAACTAACATTTGTGGATCCCACATTTATATGGTAATCAACATTCCTCAGGAGCTTTTGAGCGGTCTACGGGTATTATTACAAGAAGAGACTATTCTTAGAGCTTTCAAAGAGAAGCCAATCCTCAGGTCAGTGCCATCGCACAGCAGAGAGGCGGCAAACAACAATGAATTCTAGAATATCTAGGTTATGCTTATCCTCAGGTCAGTGCCATCGCACAGCAGAGAGACACACAACCTATCTCCTTGTTAGAGCAGCTAAATTTTATTTTGCACAAAATGCACCAACAACATAAGTCATTAGTTTGATAGCATTTGTCTTTCATTTTTTTCCGTGCTTTGCTCTATTTATGGTCATCCGCACACATTCGTGGCGTTTACATGCTCATTACCCCTTATTGGAATATTGTTGATTGTGTTAACCAGTGATAAGATGGAAGCCCACAGTCAGTTGAACAACTTAATTTGATCTTGAGATCACCAGTCAGGTCTAATCATCTATTGTGTTGAATCTACTGACATATCATTTATGGTCTAGCAACCTCTAGGTCTACTCTCTTTGTGTTACCTTAGTAGTTACCAGTTTTTCTATCATCTTCCCTTTTATATTGCTTAGACTACACAGACTTATACTTTAAATTTGCATCTTTTCTAAATTAAACTTTTAAAGTCCCTCTCGATTTGTTCCTGTGTACAATCATTTTCCAAAGGTTTTGAATCGGTATCACAGATACGATCTACCTTATATCAGCTTTTCACTCCTTCTCCCTCGTTTTTATTTATTTATTTATTTATTTATTTATTTATTTATTTATTTATTTATTTTTTTTAATAATGTTATTGGCTGACTTATTATCCCCCTAAAATACTAAAATCATAACTGGTTTAATTATTTTAGGATTTTAATAAACAGCAAAATAACATGAATTTAATTTAAACAGAATACAATAAATAAGGAAAATACAATAAAATAAAAATTTAACTAAAATGCATCGGACTACACATGATCATCATCAGGAATGACATCACTTTTCTTTTTAACGCCGTTGACCTCTAACAAATATTGAAAACGTGGTTTATCAAAGGCTTTAGTATAGAGGTCAGCGCGTTGAAAATCAGTATTAATTTTTACCACATCAATTAAGTTCTTTTCAAAACAGTCTCTTATGAAATGGTATTTAATACTGATATGTTTGGTCTTTGGATGTTGGACCGGATTTTTAGTTACTGCAATTGCAGCAGAGTTATCAACAAAAATAGGAGTAGAAGAAAACTTTAAACCGTAATCCCGCATTTGCTGTTGAATCCAGATGATTTGTGAACAGCAACTTGCAGCAGCAACGTATTCGGTTTCACAGGTTGACAATGCAACCGATGTCTGCTTCTTACATTGCCAGGTAACTAATCTTCTCCCAAAGAATTGACAACCTGCTGATGTAGACTTGTAGTTCATCTTGCAGCCCCCGTAATCCGAGTCACTATACACCGTGAGCTCAAAGTCATCATCATGAGGATACCACAACCCAAGTGTGGGTGTACCCTTCAGATAACAAAATATCCTTTTAACCCCGATCAGATGGTTAACCTTAGGCTTGGCCTGATATCTAGAACATAGACATGTAGCATACATGATATCAGGTCTTGAGGCTGTGAGATACATGAGGGAACCAATCATTCCTCGGTACATTGTGGCATCCACTAGATCTCCATTTTCATCAGGTGCTATATCATGATTAGTAGCAAGTGGAGTCCCAGCAGCAGAAGCATTCTCCATGTCAAACCGACTGAGAATGTCTCCCACATACTTGGTCTGATGTAGAAAGATCCCATTGGGTGTCTGATCCACCTGTAATCCGAGAAAGAACTTCATCTCCCCCATAGCACTCATCTCAAACTCTTTCTTCATGACTGCTTCAAACTCTTTGCATAACTCTTCGTTCTTTGAACCGAAGATTATGTCATCGACATAGATTTGTACGAGCAGTAGGTCTCCATCTTTTTCTTTGATGAACAGCGTGCAGTCAATGACTCCCCTGCGAAAGCCGTGTTTCACAAGATGAGTCGAGAGTTTCTCATACCAGGCTCTTGGAGCTTGATGAAGCCCGTATAAAGCCTTGTCAAGTTTGTAAACTCTGTCCCGATGATAAGGATCTTCAAATCCCTCGGGTTGACTGACATAGACTGTTTCTCTGATTTCCCCATGAAGGAATGCACTCTTCACATCTAATTGGTAGACTTTAATCATTATGTATGATGCATAGGCAAGAAAGATACGAATGGCTTCCATCCTTGCCACGGGTGCAAACACTTCATTATAGTCAATCCCCTCGACTTGGCGAAATCCTTGAACCACCAGTCGAGCCTTGTTCCTGATAATGACCGCTTGGTCATCTTTCTTGCATTTCAAGACCCATTTGGTGCCAATGACCTTAGCACCTTTAGGTCTATCTACCAGAGTCCATACACCTAACTTCTTGAACTGAAGAAGTTCTTCTTGCATGGCACTCACCCACGCCTCATCATTTAGTGCATCACTGACATATTTTGGCTCAAACTACGAGACAAAACACCGATAAGCACCATCATGAATATATCCCTTTTCCATAACTGAGGCATAATCAGCTGAGTATAGCTGATTTCGGGTTTGTACTCCTGATCTGACATCCCCAATGACATTGTCTAGGGGATGATAGACGTTTAAACGTAATCCTGGAGTAGTAGGAACAACTACCTCAGAGCCAAGATTATGAACATTTGGTTCTGCATCTGAGGTAGTTGGAGTTTGAGGTTCCGAAGTCGAAGGTGCATCACTGTTAGATGCTTGTGGACTTTCAGGAACTGGAACCTGTTGCTCCTGACTGTTCTGGTCACCTTCTTCAGCTTCATCTTCAGAGGAGGAGTCACTATTGTCGACTACTCCCCCTGACTGAGTAGATGATTCTCCCTGTGAGCTAGATGATGTTGAATCATGAGATGGAGTATTCAAGATATCATACATCATCCGTGTAGCTAGCTCGTCATCCGAGGGAGAGATAGGGATGTTGAAGGACTTGAAGAATCCATCATAGTCGAAGAAGTAGGCGGGTCCTTTGCCAGTAGGTGGTGTGGTATATCTCTAAACATCAACATTGCACCACACTTCTACTAGACCCGTTGAGTTATTGTAAACTCTCTTGTTCGGTATGTTGTATCCTAGAAAGATTCCTTCATCAGCCTTCTCGCTGAATTTACCTTCTAGAGTCTTCTTCAGAAGTGTGCACAGCGCGCCAAATGGTTCGAGATACTCCAAATTCGGTTTGCGTCTTTGTAGTAGCTCGTAACATGTCTTTCCGTGGCGCTTGACTATCAGAACTCGATTCAATGTATAACATGCATTAGCCACTGCCTCATTCTAGAATTGGATAGGCAGTTTCGAGTCTGCCAGCATAGTCCGTGCAGTCTCTATCAAGCTTCTGTTCTTTCTCTCAGCAACACCATTCATCTGAGGCGTGTAGGCAGAAGTGAATTGATGCACAATTCCCTTTTCCTTGCAGTAAGCCTCCATCCACTGGTTCTTGAATTCAGTCCCGTTGTCTGAGCGTACTTGTCTCACCTTCAGCTTGTAGAGAGAATCCAGTGTGGTTACTAACTCCTTGAATGACTCAAATGTTTCTGATTTGGATTTCAGAAACGTTACCTAAGAGAATCTTGAGTAGTCATCAGTAACCACAAAACACTACAAGTCGCCTGCAATGCTCTTTGTACTGACTGGACCAAACAGATCCATGTGAAGAAGTTCAAGAGGAAGTTCTATTGAATGAACTTTCTTTTCCTTATAAGACTTCTTCGTCTGTTTGCCTTTCTTGCAAGCTACACAAAAATCAGGAAGCTGGAAATTCTTGACATTGACTCCTCTCACGAGATCCTTCTAGATCAAGTGATTCATCTTCCTTTGATTGATGTGTCCCATTCTCCTATGCCAGGAGATGGAATCCTTCTCAGTAGCTTTTGATAGAAAGCACTGAACCTCATGATCCATTGTAGCAGCTGTTGAGAGATCCAAAACATAAAGGTCTTTATATCTTGAAGCTGTCATCAGAACTTGGTCGTCCGGAATCACATAGTCTTTCTTTAGCACGTAACACTTCTTGTTGTCAAATATGACTTTAAATCCCTTATCACAGATTTGGGAAACAGAAAGTAAGTTGTTTTGAAGTTGTTGAACGTAGTTCACCTTATCAAACTTAACTTTCAGATTTCCCACTTCTCCCTAAGCTGTGATATAGCCTCCCTTGTTTCCAGCAAACGAAACATGCCCTCCTTTTATTTGCTTGACGTTTGATAAAAGAGCCCTGTTTCCTGTCATGTGCATGGATGCTCCGCTGTCTACAATCCACGTGTTGGTTTCAGCACTGTAGCGAACACCCTGCACATACAATGTAAAAGATTAGTTTAGGTTAGGATCCCAAGCCTTTACTGGCTTGGGTTTCCCAGAGGCATCACACATCATGAATTCAACCCATTGACCCTTAGAGGGTGAGGGTAGCTCAGGTTCATTCTTGTCATCATTATCAGACACAGAGGATGACTTCTCTTTCCATAAGCCAGATTTGTGCAAGGCCTGTTTGTGATAAACAGTCGACTGGCTAACGGGTTGAACTTTAGGTTCACTAGTTCTTCTAGGTGGAGTTAAAGAACTCCTCTTAGAAGACCTAGGTTTTGAGTCCTGAAGTTCAATCTTCTTCCTAGGTGTCTAATAGTAAGGACAAAAGGAAGCAATGTGTCCACACTCTCCACAGTTGTAGCAAGACCTGCTATCAACTTTATGATTAAACTTTCTTTGTGGAGATGTGTGTGACACTCTAGTAACATCACTCAATTTAGGTTTTGACTCTGGTTCTTTTGATGTTTTCTCTTGTTTAACAAAATTAATTGTTTTAACATTTTTAACATCTTTTTCTTTTTGGTTAATTGGCTTTTGACTTGAAACTTGTGAAAGATTAACATTAGAAGTCTTTTTAGGTTCTGATTTGACTCTGTTTGACCCTGACTTTATGTTAACTTTTTCAAATTCTTTCTCCAGATTAACACAAGGCATTTTACCCTTTGCCTTTGAAGTGGCCTCCTTTTGTTTGTTTCCAGATTCAATCGATGAACATGTGGAATCTGGATCACTAACAAGAGGAGTAGACACCACATGATCCTTGATGGGGTAATTATTAATTGGTCTACTCTTAGTGTTCATCAAGGTCTCAGGTGGTGGTGGAACCACTTTGTAACCCAAATCCTCCCCGTTTTTTTTTCTCTCACTAAGTGTTGGACAATGTGTGATGAACTTGTCCAACTATGCAGTTTCTGTTTTAATGAGTTTACTTCTACTTCTAGAACTGCCTTTTGCTTCTTAGTGTCTTCTAGGGAGTTTAGATAGTACCTAATGTCATTAGCTTGGTTAAATGCAACTACTTCAGTTTCCCTAAGCTGTTTAGTCAAAAGGTCTATCTTTTCTTTGTAACTATGCTCATTTTATTTTAATACTCTATTAGCCTCAGTGCACAGTTGCAAATCTTTTACTAAGTTATCATTATGATCTAATAACCTAGCAAATTTCTCATCTATGCTATTTCTAAAAGTATCACAATCAGAACAAGCATGATTATTAAACATTTGGTCAGTGGTACTTACCTGAGGAGGTTCAGAAGAGTTAGCCATCAAAGCAGCATCAGATGTCTCTGGTTTTCGGTGATTCTGTCTTTGCTGTAGAAGTCTCTTCTTCAGGCTTGTAGCTGACCTCAGTTGCAGTTGCTTCTTCACTATTTGACATCGCTATCTCAACTGCTATATCTCCTTACTCGCGGAATCATCGTCTATGTCTTCTACACTTGCAATGTTTGATTCCCCTGGAGAGACAAACCTAAAGCTCCAGTCCTGTCCTTCATCATCATGAGCAGTCAGGGCTTTTGGATCCTTGCTTGATGAAGTAGAACTAGTAGCTTGCTTGTCTTGACGAGTGAAGGATGAGAATGGGTTCCCGTTACCCGTCTTCTTTGGCTTTACACATTCTCTCTTGAAGTGCCCCTTCTCTCCACAGTTAAAGCAGGTCACTTTACTCTTGTCAAAGCCAAATGTGGTATCCTTAGTAGCTACCAAGTTCTGTCCGGTCTTTTTCACAAACTTCTTCGCCCTCCGGACAACACTAGCTAAGGCCCACATAATATCCATTCTCTCCAGCTCCATCTCGTCCACCTGCTCGTAGTCCTCGTCTGCTAGATGGCAGTTTCCAATCTTCCCAGCAACAAGTCCATCATAAGAATGAACCACTGCAGCCAAAAGATCCATGTGTTCTCGAGCTACTTCCACAGTCACATTACTGAGGTTCTCGGTCTTCAGTCTAGTAGCATTCGCTTCAGATCCAATATAGTGGGTACAAGAAGACCCCGACGTGTCTGATCCTTAAGGAGAAGCATGTGAAGGACCCGATGAGCTAGACACAAATGCAGTCTGGAGAGGTGCTCCAGATGTCTTAGCTTGAGGCGTGGCATTGTACAAAGCGGGATTCTGAGTATACGAAGACTTCTGAGCTCTGTACTTCATCCTAAGTGCTTCTTCTCGCAGCTTTAGAATGAAGTCATTGATATCCAGCTTTGCCAGCATTTCATTCTGTCTCAGGTTAGACACGAATGAAGCCCACTTTTCCGGCAATCCGTCTGCAAAGTTAGTAACTTTTTCTTCCATGGTAGTAGCAACCCCATGTGTATGCAGTTCACTCATCAGATGGTAGAATCTATCTATAACATCGTCCAAACTTTCGTTTCCCATCGATGAGAAGTTATCAAATTCCTTCTTTAATTCCTTAGCCTTGATTGCCTTGAGCGAAGCATTCCCGTCATACCTCTTTTCCAGCTCGTGGCATAGTTTCTTGGACTGCTTATTCTCTGAGTACTGGTGGAAAATGTCTTTAGGGATAGACTGTGTGATCAATGCATAGACTCTCTTCTTTGCATTATACTTAACCTTCTGCGCGTCTGTCATCCCTCCTAAAGTAAGCTTTACTCCATCGGCTCCCACCGGCGTACTATACCCAATCTCGATAGCTTCCCACAGATTTGGATCCACTCCATTGAGGTAGATCTCAAAATGTTGTTTCCAATGGGGAAACTCATCTAATGTTAAGAGCTTTGGTGGTTTATTATGATTACCCACCTCACTCTCAAGTAGCAGCAGATTCTGGATCCTTGAGTCCTTCCCAGCAATAAAGGCTGACATTTGATCTTCCATGTCGAATAACTTTAAGTTTACTAAAACAACCTGTCAACTGATGCGACTGAAGGATGCGATTGGGCTATCCGTGCGAATGAACTATGCGACTGGTTCAATCGTGCGGCTGAACTAAGCGATTGGTTCAGTCGTGCGAATGAAGCTGATGCGTATGAACACTGCGAACGAGTGGTTCAATCGTACGAATGGAGATGCGACTGGTCCAATCGTGCGTCTGGCCAATGCGAATGAAGTCCAGTCGTGCGAATGGCTCAATCGTGCGACTGAAGCTGCTTATTTGCGAAAATTTCTAGGTTAAACGTGGTTTAGCCGTAAAAATTCGAAATTTCGCAAACTCTAATCGCCTAAGTCCGTAGAAACTAAACTTTGATGAGCAGGGAACGTCCAAGATCACTTTTGACACAAAATATTGCGTTTTTGATGTAAAAACACAAACTTTTTATTAATCTTGATTGAATCACACGTAATCAAGAGCCAAAGCTCTGATACCACTTGTTAGGACCTGGTATTTGAACGAAATACCGAGTGATTAGCGTGTAAACCAGATCAAATAGTGCGGAATCCTATTTGATTGGCGATCCAATCAGTGAGAACACACGAAGAATCAATAAGGTATTGAATCTTACGTTAAGAATCGATTGAGAATCAATCTAATGTGTTCTATGAACTTGGAGAACAAATTGGGAGGCTTCTGGACGGCTAGGGTACGTCTGGAGTCGAAATAGAATGAATGCTTCCGTTTTTCCACGAATTGGGTTGTATTTATAGGTTAGTGTTGTTCATTCGGGCGACTGAACCATAAGTATGGTTCAGTCGTGCGATTGAACCATGCGGTTGATTCATCCACACGACTGAGTGTTCAGTCGTGCGACTGAGCCAATCTTATGTTACAGTCATACGACTGATCCAGTCTCTTGGTTCAGTCGTGCGAGTGAGTCAATCGTATGAAGTTATTCATACGTGTGGTCCATTCGCATGGGCCATTCGCATGAGAACTTCATTATGTTAAGTTTGAATGCATTAATTAATATAACATGATGTGTAACCATTCAAACAACCACAAACCTAATTAACCAATTCATCATCGACTCATTAATGAAATATTAAACATTATCAATCACAAACAATCAATATCATTTCATTAATCATTTCAATCATTACATCATAATCAGACAAACAAGATCTATTACATTCAAATCATGATCTAGGGACATACATGTATCAACAGTGTTCAAGCTGCTTTACAAAGTTAACTTTACCAACCTTTAATTTTCCATTGGATATACTTCCTTTGCCAGAAATATATCCTCCGGCCTCACATCCAAACTGGACAGGACCTCCATCATAATGTTGAAATTGTTGAAGGAGAGATCTGTTCCCTGTCATGTGCCTGGAGCATCCACTATCCACAATCCAAACATTGTTATTCTTGTCATATAGATGTCCCTGCACATAAGATGAGATGATTAGTTTTGATTGGAAACCCAAGCCTTGTTGGTCTTGGGTTCTTCCAATGATAGTGACATAATTGAACCAAAATTTATGCATAGGGGTTCAATGGATGTCTTTGAAGAAGAGGTTTGGGCTACAACATCTTCCTTGATCTTCCATTCCATCCCTTGGTTGATCATAGAGGATGAGCTTGTTGAAGCTTTTGTAGCTTGGCATTCTTCCGAAGCTTCTTTCTTTTTGGAAGAAGCCTTCACCACCTTTTCTTCCGAAGCAGTCTTCTTCTGGGATGGTCTCAAGGGGACTCTTTTATTCTTTTGAGTCTTGATAGCTTTAGCTTCCGAAGCCTTTTTCCTTTCGGAAGAAGGATCTTCTTCCGAAAGCAGCCTTGCTTCGGAAACAAGCCTTTTTCCGTTACACAGTAAAATCTTTCTTCCAAGTATAAAGCATTTTCGAAGGTAATGTTTTTCCAAAGGCAAATTTATTTCCGAAGGTAAAGTGATTACTTCCGAGAGTATATGTTGCTTTCCGAATGGAGAGTGTTATAAGCTTTGGAAGTAGATCTAATATGAAATCAATCGCTTCTTCCGAGACTTAATAACTCTTTCGAGAAGAAAATTATCTTGGAAGAAATTTGCTTCGGAAGATATATAAAATATCTTCCGAGGGTTAATTCCTCTTTGGAAGAATTCATACTTAGATAAAATTTTAGGGAAAGATCTTTTGTAACAGGGCTTAGATTATTTTGACATAAGACTTTACACATTAAAATGTTTTCAAATGAGATCGACTAATCAAGGTTTATCATCCCAATAGCTGTAATGAGATATTTAAATCTTTGTTCATCAAAGGCATTGGTGAACAAGTCAGTATATTGTTCATTTGAATCAACTTTGATTAGCTTGATAAGATTTTTCTCATGAATATCTCGAATGCAATGATACCTGATATCGATGTGCTTAGTCATGGAGTGCTTTATTGGATTTTCAGTAATCGATATAGCATTGTTGCTGTCAATGTGGATGGGAGTGCTCATAAAGTTGAATCCGTAGTCTATCATCTGGTTTTGAATCCACAGCAGCTGAGCACATCAACTAGCAGCAGCAATGTATTCAGCTTCAGCAGTTGATGTAGAGACATAAGATTGCTTCTTGCATTGCCATGAGATGATCCTTCCACCAAGAAATTGACATCCACCAGATGTTGATTTCTTGTTAATATTGCAGTCACCATAATAACTGTCAGAGTAACCATAGAGATTGAAATCACTATTTCTTGGATACCAGAGACAGTTTAGGTTCTCCTTTGAGGTATCTAAGAATTCTCTTGGCAACAATTAAGTGAGACACCTTTGGAGCAGCCTGATATCTTGCACAAATGCAAGTTGCAAACATGATATCAGGTCTACTTGCTGTGAGATACATCAGAGAACCAATAATCGCTCTATACTGATGTTGATCAGTATCCTCCCCCTTAGAGTCAGGGCAGAGATTGTGGTTTCTGGGTATAGGTGTTTTTGCTGCTTTACAATCTTTCATATAAAATCTTTCTAAGATATCATTGACATACTTAGATTGACTGATAAAGAACCCTTCCTTCACTTGCTTCACCTGAATTCCAAGGAAAAAATCCATTTTTCCCATGGAACTCATTTCAAACTTCTTCTTCATAATGCTCTCAAAGTCTTTACACATTTGGTCATTTGAAGAACCAAATATGATGTCATCAACATAGACTTGAACGAGCAAGATGTCCTTCCCAGACTTCCTTATGAAAAGAGTCTTGTCAATGGTACCTCTAGTGTAACCATTCTTTAGGAAAAACTAAGACAATGTCTCATACCACTGCCTAGGTGCTTGGTGCAGCCCATATAGAGCTTTATCCAATTTGCACACATAGTTGGGATGCTGTGGATCTTCAAATCCCGGAGGTTGG
Organism: Flaveria ramosissima; assembly: GCA_025215565.1. Lineage (NCBI taxonomy): Eukaryota > Viridiplantae > Streptophyta > Magnoliopsida > Asterales > Asteraceae > Flaveria > Flaveria ramosissima. The sequence goes on from CM046039.1 coordinate 48,392,944, forward strand.
CATACATAGAATTCCCTATCTATATCCCCATCTAGAAAGGCACACTTGACATCAAGCTAGTAGACAGTGAAATTCTTGGATGCAGCATAAGCAAGGAAGATCCTAACTGCCTCAAGTCTTGCAACAGGTGCAAAGACATCAGTATAATCGATTCCCTCCTCTTGAGTGTATCCTTGAACCACCAGTCTTGCCTTGTTCTTGATAATCAAGACTCTATAATCTATCTTTTTTCTGAAAACCCATTTAGTGCCTATAGGTACTTGACCAGATGGTAGCGGACATAGGTTCCAAACCTTTTGTCTTTTGAATTGAAGCAGCTCCTCTTGCATTGATTCAACCCAGCTACTATCTTTCAAGGCATCTTCCACCTTCTTGGGTTCTATTTGGGATAAAAAGCATGAGTAAAAATAGACATTCCCATTGTGAGTTTGTCCTCTTGTTCTCACGCCTTCAAAGACTTCCCCTATGATGTTCTCAGCTGGATGAGTGTTATGAATCCTAAGTCTAGGAATCACCTCCAGTTGCAAAGATAAATCCAAATTGGACATATTTTGCTCAGGAACTTGAATACTTAGTCCAGCTATTGTTTCAAGCTCATTCAATGAGGACTGACTGAATGAAAGAGAAACATCATTTTGTGTTTGCCGTGAAGCAGCATCAACAGTTGCCTGTTCCTTCAAGATGTTGCTTTCATCAGCTTGGTGTTGTGCAGGGTCACATGAAGAGGTTTGAAAGTCAACAGGTGAACTGCTTATTGAAGCTCCACTATCTCTTGAGATGGTTATACTGTCAGATCTTTCAATAGTGGGAACTTGATTTGCTGTAGCTCTTGGAGAACTTGGAATAGGTCTGGGAAGCTCAAATAGTTGATTTTCATCAGAGTCACTTTGAGCACCTGTTCCAGCTGAAACATTCTCACAAGATGGTTTAGAATAGTTTGGAAACAATTCTAAGTCAAAGATATGATCAGGGCCATTCCCCCTAACACAAGGAGTGTGCTCATTGACTATAATGTTGGAAGATTCCTCAAATTGTTGATTTTTAATATTATAAACTCTATAAGCTTTAGAGTTCGAGGAATATCCAACAAAGATAGCATCATCCGACTTTTCAGCAAATTTTGCCAAATTGTCTTTTGTGTTAAAGTATGGTACACCTGCTGCCAAAAGACCTTAGAAAGCCAATGAACGGTGGCCTCTTGTTCCATAACTCATAAGGAGTTTTTCCATGTGGCTTTACTACAAGGACCCTGTTCTGCACATAGCATGCAGTGCTGACTGCCTCGGCCCAGAATGTTAGAGGCAGTTTTGAATTAGCTAACAATAGTGCGAGCAGCCTCAATAAGTGTCCTATTCCTCCTCTCAGCCACACCATTTTGTTGAGGAGTTCTATGAGCACTATATTGTCTGGAAATCCCTTTTGAGTTACAGAATGAGTCAAGAACTTGGTTCTTAAACTCAGTCCCTTGATCACTTCTAATTATTTTAACCTTGTGATCAATTTGAGTTTCTATTTTAAGAATAAAAGATTCAAAGCTTCAGCAGTTTCATCTTTGGTTCTTAAATAGAATACCCATGTAAATCTAGTAAAATCATCAACAATCACAAGGCAATATGATTTCCTTCCAATGCTCATTATACTTGTGGGACCAAATAGATCCATGTGCAATAAGTGTATTGGGGTGGTGATGGAGTTAACAACTTTGGATTTATGAGATGCCCTGTGTTGCTTCCCTTTCAAGCATGCAACATAGTTATCTTTGCAGAAAAATTCATTTTTAGGCAAACATGTACCAAGTTATTTTTAGCCAATTTATTCATTGTCTTAAAATTTACATGACACATTCGTTTATGCCATAGTGTTGACTCATCACCATCAGCTTTGGAAAGAAAGCATGATACTTCTCTTATTGGGGAAGCATTGTTCATATCCAGCTTGTACATATCCTCTTTCCTGGGAGATCTAAGAAGCACCAGTTCCTAAGGAATTATCATCCCGGGTTTGAGGATTATGCAATCATGTTCTGTGAAGAACATTTGATGTTTTTGATCACAGAACTGAGAAACACTTAACAGGTTGTGTTCAAGCTGTTTGACAAAGTTAACTTTCTCAACCTTTAACTTTCCATTGGATATACTTCCTCTGCCAGAAATATATCCTCCGGCCTCACCTCCAAACTGGACAGGAACTCCATCATAATGTTGAAATTATTAAAGGAGAGATCTGTTCCCTGTCATGTGTCTGGAGCATCCACTATCCACAATCCAAACATTTTTTTCTTGTCATATGGATGTCCCTGCACATAAGATGAGATGATTAGTTTTGATTGGAAACCAAAGCCTTGTTGGTCTTGGGTTCTTCCAATGATAATGACATAATTAAACCAAAATTTATGCATGGGGGTTCAATGGATGTCTTTGAAGAAGAGGTTTGGGCTACAACATCTTCCTTGATCTTCCATTCCATCCCTTGGTTGATCATGGAGGATGAGCTTGTTGAAGGTTTTGTAGCTTGGCATTCTTCCGAGGCTTCTTTCTTTTCGGAAGAAGCCTTCTCCACATTTTCTTCCGAAGCAGTATTCTTCTGGGATGGTTTCAAGGGGACTCTTTTATTCTTTTGAGTCTTGATAGCTTTAGCTTCCGAAGCCTTTTTCCTTTCGGAAGAAGGATCTTCTTCCGAAAGCAGCCTTGCTTCGGAAACAAGCTTTCCCTTTTTCATCACTTGAACCATTTGATATGGTCCAAATGAGAAACCTTCCCTGACTCCTTCCTTTTTAACATTATTTGCATAATGTGTGCTAGCAGGATTGTAGTAACAATCTTTGGCCATGTGGTTTTGCAGACCACACATTATGCATGCAATGTTAATCTTTTGGGAACTTAAGGATTGCTGTTTCTTGTTCTTTTTTTCTTCATCAGCAACCTCTCCCTTTAACTTCTGATCCTTTGGTAGGACAGGAGTGCTGGTATTACACCCCTTTCCTGAATCATAGTTTCCAACCACCTGGAATCCAGCTGAGATAAATACACCCTTTTGCTTTGGGTCTATCCTCAGCTTAGACTCAGCCACTTTCTTGGCAGTTTTTTTGGCTGCCTTAGCTCTGCTTCTTCTGGCTTTGGTGGTTAGGGTTTGATCATCATTGGTAGAAGAGGGTATAATTACCTGGTTCTTCCCTGTGATGGTCTCCATAGTTTCATCATTCTTTGACTCATATGAAGGTGGGTCAGCAGATGGAACCTCTTGCTCCTCAGTACCACACCTTGGTTGTCTTATAGACTGATAGGAGTGTGGTGGAGAAATTTCATTGGTTCCCAACCCACCTTTGTTTTGGTAACAAAGTTTTGAGTGATAGGATGATGCAAGAATGGCTTGGAAGTTTTGCTCGGAAATAGCATACTTCCTGGCTTGAGCCTTAGCTGTGACAAGCTGGGCTTGAGCCTCAGTCAATTTGGATATTAAATCCTTTATTTGAGTCTTATAGTTTGTGTGTTCATGTTTTAATAGGGATACAGTTTTCTCTAACTCCTTAATTTTTCTATGGTAGTCAGATTCAGCCCTTTTAAAATCAGATTTTAAAACATTTAGAGACTCAATATCGAATTTAATTTCCATATTGTAGTCCTGATACAGTTTAACCTTAGCAATACGGGCAGGAGTACAGAGATGTTCATATACCTTATTTTCATCTGTTCCGGCCATGAGTGCTTGAGCAGGAGTCACATCCTGTACCATGAAGCTCCAGTCAACTTCTTGAGCCATTGTAGCTGTTTCTGTTGACTTTCCGGGGGGGGCACCAATGTAGAGGGATATGTGGAGGCCTGTGGGGTTCCCAGATTAGACTTGGGAGCCTTGCATTCCCTTGCAAAATGACCAAGTTGGTTATAGTTGTAACATTTGGCCTTAGTTTTATCAAACCCAAATTCGCTGTTGATTGGGTTCTAGGGAAATTGCCTTCCAGTTCTCTTAAAGAACTTCTTTGCTCTGTAGGTTAATAGAGCCATTTGTTGGACTATGTCCACGTATTCTACATCATCTGGGCTGAAGCACTCTTGATCATCAAAGCAATATTGATAATCATTTGAGTGTCCACTTCCTGAGACAAAAGCACAGCTGTTCTGAAAGGAGCTTTGCTGAGCTTGTTGAGACCTTGGAGTCTCAGTAAATGTGATGTATGGCCCATAAGAACAAGATGGCTGCTGGGTGTAAGTCAGGTATTGTTGAGGCTGGGAGGTTCCTAAGCCTTCAACAACCATTAAAACGTTGCTAGCAGGAAGACTCAAGGGTCTGCTTGTCTGATGGCCTCTCTTACTCTCCATTTCCAAACGGTATCCATCAAGGATGCCATAGAGTTCAGTTATGGTGAGTGTATTCAGGTTCTCTGTTCTCTTGATAGAGACACAGTAGAATGTCCACTCATTGGGTAATGCACTCATGAACTTTCTTGTAAGGTCTCTAAGTTCATGAGCAATTCCCACAGATTGAAGGGAAGAAATGAGATCCATGTACCTGAAGTATTGCTGGCTAAGTGTCTCTCCAGCAATGTAGGTGAAGTTCTCGAACTGCTGCTTCAGTGAGTCCTTCTTGGAGTCATTTGACCTTGAATAAATTTGAGCAAGCGCATCAAAGAGTTCTTTGGCAGACTTGCAATGCTCAAACCCCACCATGATGGAGTTTGGAATTGCAGTCATGAGAACAGTCATAGCATTGCTATCAATGTCCAGCTTCTTCCGGTCCTCATCAGAATAATCTTCAACAGCTTTCTCAATCATGGCACCATTTCCACTAGCTACCTTTGGCTTATACGGGCCATTGACAATGGATTGCCACATCTTGCTGTCTTGATACCTGATGAAACCTTCCATTCGTCTGCTCCATGACCTGAAGTTTTTAGGGGTGATAATGGGTGCTTTGGTCATCGTCCCCATCTCTACTTCAGATTTGTTGAGGGCCATTTTGAGTGTGGTATAAAGAGGAGTTAAAAACAGGTTGATTAGGATGGTAAGATCTCACAATCAAGAGCCTGAAAAGCTCTGATACCAATTGCAGGATCAGGTTTGTCACTTAAACACTTGGATTTCTCTCAAACTCACTTATAGAACACTCGAATCAGATGAAGTAAAGTCTTTTATAAGAGTTGATAATAATATAATAAGTAGCAAAGAACACACAGAAATAATTTTCAAGGCACTTGTATATATTACTTCTCAACTCAAAGTATTACAAGAGTCTTACAAGCATAGAACATGAGTTACAATGAGAAACTATATATACTAGATCCTACAGCCGGATATACTTTGATACCAGCTGGAAACCTAAGACTAAAGCATATACTACAATGCTAAAGTTAAGGTATCTTAGATAAAGTATTATCTAAGATATGGTAGTCAGGACATGTCCATGACTTACCTTTTGTCACCAACTAAAGTTGGCAACTGCACTAACTAATAAAGGTAAACAGTGAAATAAAGTATGGTCAACTACATGGCTTTTGAGAAAACGCCATGCAGTATCTCAGAGGTCTGCAGCGGAGTGTCAGGGAGACCATACTTATGTCCACTGGATAATAGTAGTGTCTTCCGAAGGAAAGTTGGCTTTGGAAGAACAAGTTCTTCTGAAGTCACTTATACTTCGAAAGAGGCTTCTATACTTTCGAGGCTTGAGGACTTCTATACTTCGGAAGTTGACTTCTGATCTATCATTCTATGTCTTGATCTTCGGAAGTAAGTTCTTTGTCTTCGGAAGTTGGAGTTTTCCTTCGGAAGTTAGTTTCACACTTTGTCTTCGGAAGAGCTCCTTTTTCCTTCGGAAGTTCCATACTTAGCTTCGGAAGTCCTTTATTAGTTGTACCAAAATAGTCTAAGTGATTTGGTTTTGGTTGCACCAGCCTTTCTACATCCAACACTGTGTCCCTATTAAAACATGAACACTCAAACTATAAGACTCAAATAAAGGATTTAATATCCAAATTGACTGAGGCTCAAGCCCAGCTTGTCACAGCTGAGGCTCAAGCCAGGAAGTATGCTATTTCCGAGCAAAACTTCCAAGCCATTCTTGCATCATCCTCTCACTCAAAACTTTGTTACCAAAACAAAGGTGGGTTGGGAACCAATGAAATTGCTCCACCACACTCCTATGAGTCTATAAGACAACCAAGGTGTGGTACTGAAGAGCAAGAGGTTCCATCTGCTGACCCACCTTCTTATGAGTCAAAGAATGATGCAACCATAAAGACTATCACCGGGAAGAACCAGGTAATTATACCCTCTCCTACCAATGATGATCAAACCCTGACCACCAAAACCAGAAGAAGCAGAGCTAAGGCAGCTAGAAAAACTGCCAAGAAAGTGGCTGAGTCTAAGCTGAAGATAGACCCAAGCAAAAGGGTGTATTCATCTCAGCTAGATTCCAGGTGGTTGTAAACTCTTATTCAGGAAAAGGGTGTAGTACCAGCACTCCTGTCCTACCAAAGGATCAGAAGTTAAAGGGAAAGGTTGCTGATGAAGAGAAAAAGAACAAGAAACATCAATCCTCAAATTCCTAAAAGATTAACATTGCATGCATAATGTGTGGTCTACAAAACCACGGCAAAAGATTGTTACTACAATCCTGCTAGCACACATTACGCAAATAATGTTAAAAAGGAAGGAGTCAGGGAAGGTTTCTCATTTGGACCATATCAAATGGTTCAAGTGATGAAAAAGGGAAAGCTTGTTTCCGAAGCAAGGCTGCTTTCGAAAGAAGGTCCTTCTTCCGAAAGGAAAAAGGCTTCGGAAGCTAAAGCTATCAAGACTTAAAAGAATAAAAGAGTCCCCTTGAGACCATCCCAGAAGAAGACTGCTTTGGAAGAAAAGGTGGTGAAGGCTTCTTCTGAAAAGAAAGAAGCTTCGGAAGAATGCCAAGCTGCAAAAGCTTCAACAAGCTCATCCTCCATGATCAACCAAGGGATGGAATGGAAGATCAAGGAAGATGTTGTTGCCCAAACCTCTTCTTAAAAGACATCAATTGAACCCCCATGCATAAATTTTGTGTTAGTTCTCTAGAAAGATTAACATGTTGTCTTTATGTGTCTTTTTTACTATTTGTAATAGTATAGGGACTAGTTTTGTAATTTTGTTAGTTCCTTCTGTTTCATTATAAATAGCTTAGACTTGTAGCAGTTAGATGAGACGAGACTGCTTACTTACTTTGTAATTGTCTTTGCTTGATATTAATGAAACTATGAATTTTGTTGATATCTTGCTTGATTTGATTACTTTGTTTGTATTTCTTTGAATTGTGTTCATACATCATCACAGATTGGTACATTTGATCTTATCAAATGGTATCAGAGCTGTTGGTACTCTGTTGGTTGAGTGATTTTTGAGGTTTGTCGAACTTTCAAACTCAAAAAGTTCACTGAATCTGTGATTGATAGACAATTCAATTGAAAATTTGTGGATTTCAGATGTGTTTCTTCAGCAGAAACATGTTTTGAACCACAATCAGCAGTTAATTTCATCAAATTCGAGATAATTTGTTGAATTTGTGTTTGAAAAGTTCACTATTTTTCGAACTGAAAATCACAAAATTGATTGATTTGTTGTTGATATTGAAAGAAATTGATGTTAGAAGAATGATTATCGGTATAAAAATGTCTAATTGGAAAGTTTCAATCCAATCATCAACTTTTGAAGAATTTCAGAAGATTTGAGTTAGTTACATTCATATGAACATGATGAATTTGGCGCATTAGAGTTGAGGTTTGCTGAAAAAATGTCCAAGTGTTAGGCGTTTGACTATTGTTTAGTCGCATTAATACTGTTTAGACGTTTTCAGTTCAGACATTTGACTTCTGTTGAAGAGTAAAAGTCCAGACGGTTGATAACTGTTGAGGCGCATTACAACTGTGTATGCGCATTTCAACTGTTCAGGCGTTTTACTACTGTTCAGACGCATCAACTTAGGCGTTTTGGAAAATTTTTCTAAGGCATTCCCTTAGACGTTTCTCAACTTAGGCGCATTAACTGTTTGGGAGTTTGATTACTGTTCAGGCGTATCACCCTTGATACTTAGATTTTTTTTTAAAAAAAAATTTGTCAAAAACTTTTTCATTTCTTTTCTTAATTCAAAATCTAAGAAAAACAACAAAAATATAAGAATGGTGAAATCAGAAGATTCTGAAAATAGAGTTCCAAAACATAAAAATAGAGTTGATTTCAAAAATTGGTCTCTTAGGTTAAAACAACATTTTAATTCCATTGACACTGATCTTTGGAAATCTATAGAAAAAGGACCATACATTCCTATAATCACTAATGGGCCTGACAGAGGGTTTGTTTATACTAAGGATTCTCAAGAACCCTATCCTGAAGATGGTCTTCAAAGAGATGATTTGAGAAGAGTAAAGAATGATATCAAAGCATATTCCTTGATGTGTAAAGGACTACCACTGGAAGTTCTTGCAAGGCTTGATGCATATCAAACTGCATACACCATATATAAAGCCTTAAAAACTATTTGTGAAGGAGGCAAGGAGATTCAAAATCTCAAGAAACAAAAGTTGAAAAGGCAATTAGAATTGTTTCAACATTTGTCTGGAAAAACCATAAATCAGATGATGAACAGATTTGTTCAACTTACAACTGAGATGTCAACAGCTGGTATTAAGCCTGATCTTGAAGATCTAAATCTTAGACTACTTAATGCTTTACCCTCATCATGGAAACAAACAATACCTTACTAAAGCATACTGAGAAGTTCCCTATGGATCTAGATCTACTCATTGCCAAGATAGAGTCAGTAGAGATTGATGAAAGCTCAAGGAATAATGATAGAGCAGCATCAATGTCTCAGTATGAGTTTGTTGCTTCTCCTGCAACCACTATTGAAAATGCATTCATGGCAAAAAGTGAGAAAATTACAGAAGAAGAGGGAGATTTGTTTGTTGGAGCAGGATTTTTATTGATTCATCATTTATTAGTGCTCCTGCCTATACAACACAGTCTCATTCTCAATCTCCTCCTAAATCTTAGTCTCAAACATCTAATGTTCAAACAGAGACTTCTTCATCTAATTCTGCTAAATCTAGCAAAGTTAAAGATGTGATAAACATCCTATTAGAGGATGAAGAGTCTAAAACTGCTTTCACTGCATTTGTGGCTAGTTTTCAAGCATATCAAGGTAGCCATTTAACTCAATTAGACTTTGTTTTGCAAGATTTGTTTGAAATGGATCCTAAAGATGTTGAAGAGATGGACTTAAACTGGCAGATGTTTATGATTGCTTACAGGACATAAAAACACTCATATGTCAACAGGAAGTACAAGCCAAGTGCTAACAAGACTGTTGGGTTTGATAAGTCAAAATCAAGGTGTTTTAACTGTAACACTTATGGACATTTCTCCAGAGAATGCAAAGCTCCAAGGAATAATGGAGGAAATGCTCAATCAAGTTCTAGCAATCAAAGGTTTCAACCAGCTCAGAAGACTTTTCAAAAGCCTTATCAAAGTCTTCCTATGCCTAAGCTTAAAGATGAAACAAAATCATTTGATTAAACCAAGAAAGCTTTAGTAGTCAGCATTAAAGATGGTTATGATTGGAGTGCATATGCTGAACAGTTTACTAATGATTTAACACCAAGTTTATCTCTTGTTGCAGAAATCCAGGGAGAAGAATGGTCAGAAAATAATGATCCAAAGGTGGAAAGTGAGAATGAAGAAGATGACTATGATTGTAGTGACAAATCTGATCCTAAGGAGGATACAGATGAAGTAGCTCTAATGGCACAGTCTGATCAACCTAAGGTTGACACTTCATCTTCAAAATCTGAAACCTTATCTCCAAAATTCCCTGAAATCCCATCTGAAGTGAGAGAAAAACTCTGCACAAAATCATACTATGAACATATTGAATACTATAGAAACTACTCATACAAAATCTGTGAGAAACTAAAACAAGAAGAGTCAATGCATAACAAACTAAAATCTGATCATAAAACAGCAGATCAAAAGATTATTTCTCTTCAAACTTCATGGAACAAAACACTAAAAGAATTAGAAATTGTTTCTAAACAATTAGAAGAGATGATCAAAAATCTTGAACAAGAGAAGATAGCACATGCTGCTACTCAAATGGATCTTGCTAAAGTAAAAAGTTCAAAAATGATTGTAGAAAATCTGGTAAGTGAGAGAAAAGATAAACAGAAAGCAGGGTTAGGTTTCACTCATGAACCTATGCCTGAATCTATTACAAACACTTTACCAGAGAACTTTAATACACATGATCATTCTCCTGAGAATAAAGCTAAACTTAAAGCTTTTCAGGTTAACAACAAGAATTCAGAAGAAGAAAAGGAAAATGTCAAAGTTTTTGTTAAAAATGATCAAGAAAAGATTAATAATGGTCATCCAATCAAGATAAAATCTTATGAACCAAAACAAACAAAACAAAACACTTCTGAACAAATTCATTTTGTAATAGAAGAAGTGAAAGTTCAAAGCAAAGATAAAGATAAACAACAGGTAGGAACATCAGAAGATTCAAACACTTTTAATCTAAAACAAGTTGAATCTGAAAAGGAATCTTCTTCTGACGATGTTCAATCCGGAAGTAAACCAAGTTCTTCTAAGTCAAAGAATCAAAGAAGAAGAAAGAAATCATCAAAATCAAAATCTGAACAAAACAAAAGTTTAGAAAAGTTGATCAAAGCAACAAATCAGGCAACAAAACTTAAACCGATAAAATATGTGTCAGCCGGTTTGTTAAATATGAATTCTTTTCAAAACAACAAGGTAAATACTATGAACAAATCTCACTCTGATCAAAAATCAAGTTCAGATTCTAAGACTTCCGTTGTAGCAAAAAGATTTGTTCATAATGAATTCAAGAAGGAAGTTCATGTTAAACAGATGCAAAATAATCTGGCATAAAATCAAAATGTGAAAAATAACTATTTGACAGCAAAATCAAATAAAGTGTCAGTGTCAAAAGTTAACAAACAGTTGTTTTTAACTCCACAAAAGTACTGTGAAATATGTGATATGAAAAATCACAATACTGCTGAGTGCTATTTCAACAAGTACTGTCACATATGTGACATGAGAAATCATTCCACAGCAGATTGTTATTTTAACAAATATTGTACTTATTGTGATGAGAAGACTCACAATACTACAAATTGTTATTTTAGAAAGAGATCACATACTAGAGGATTTGCAAATTCAAACATAAGCAAAGGTTATGTTAATCCTTAATATATGAGAAATCAAACTGATGGATTTCAAAAATTAACTAATCAACCTTCTTTAGGTTTGAGATCTTTTCAAAAGAACAATTATGTGAGATCTAAACAAAATGTGCAAGAACAATTCATACCAAGATCTGTAAGAATGACTAATAAAAACGTTAGTCATCAATACGTGTCAAAAATTGATCAATCAAATGGTATGAATGTTCTCAAAAATAACTCAAACAATTTTCAAAACAATTTTCAAAACAAGATTGGTAAATTCATCAAGAATAAACCTGATTTGAATAATCTTCATTACAAACAATTTACCATTGTTGATAAATTTGGAAAACCCAAGACCATCTCGGCTTGAGTGGATATCTCAACTTAATTTTCTTGTTGTGCAGGTACGCCCAAGAAGACCACTTAATACATGGTATGTGGATAGTGGGTGTAGCCGGCATATGACAGGCAATCCTGCCTTGTTACAAGATTTTAAGTTAAAGGATGGAACACACGTCGCCTTTGGTGGTGATGCTGGAGGAAAAATAACAGGAGAAGGAACAGTATTAAATGGGATAATAAGCTTTGATAAAGTCAACTTTTGTTCACAGTTGAACTTTAATCTTTTAAGTGTATCCCAAATATGTGATAAATCATACTCTGTTCTATTTGATGATTCATTCTGTTATGTTTTGAAGCCAGATTTTCAGATAAGCAAATATTGGGTAATTGTTACAGCTGAAAGGGATAGAGATGTATACAAGCTGGATATGTCTCAAGTTGATCCTTCAACTTAAAAAACATGCCTAATTGCTAAAGCATCAAATGATGAAAGTCAGCTTTGGCATAGACGTCTTAGACATTCAAATTTCAAGAATATGAACAAGCTTGTATCAGGAAATCATGTCATTGGACTTCCATCTAAGAAGTTTGCAACGACTGATCACTGCTCAGCATGTTTGAAGGGAAAGCAACACAGAGCGTCTTATAAGACCAAGCTCATAAACTCAACTTCCAAACCTCTTCAAATGTTACATATGGACCTTTTTGGACCAGCAAATATCAAGAGTATTGGATGAAAATCATATTGTTTAGTTATCATTGATGACTATACAAGATTTTCATGGGTTTTCTTTTTGTATGCAAAATCTGAAACGACTGATTTACTGAAAGAATTCATCATTAAAGTTGAAAATCAATTAGAAAATAAAGTGAAAATAATAAGAAGTGATAATGGAACGGAATTCAAAAGCGCTAACATTAAAATGTTTTGTGCACAGAAAGGGATAGCTCATCAGTTCAGTGCTCCCAGAACTCCTCAACAAAATAGAGTTGCTGAAAGGAAGAATAGAACACTGATTGAAGCTACTCGTTCTATGTTAGCTGATGCAAAAATTCCTATCACTTTTTGGGATGAAGCTATATCAACTGCGTGTTTTGTTCAGGCATAATCTTAATTGTGAAAGATAAAATAAAAACTCCATATGAGTTAATGTTTGGCAGGAAACCGAACATAAACTTTCTAAAATCATTTGGTTGTCCTGTTATGATTCTTAATTCAAATGATCAGTTAGGAAAATTTGAAGCAAAATCTGATAATGGATTTTTCATTGGATACTCATCTGTTTCTAAAGCCTATCGAGTGTACAACTCTAGGACGTATATAATTCTTGAAACATTCAACGTTAAATTTCTGGAAAATTCTTTTCCATCAGTTTCAAACGGTCCTGCATGGTTATTTGATATAGATTAATTATCAAATTCTCTTCAATCTAACTTGTTTAATCAATCAAATTATCTTGATTCTACAGGTAAGAAGAACTCTAGAGGAGATCTTGGATCTTTCAGTGAGGATTCAGATTCTGACGACCCAGATGATTCTAGCTCAGACAACACATTTTTATCATTTGTCAAGGACTCAACAATACGATTCAATGACAATAATCATGCTAATACAGCTTCAGATCATTCAGTTTCTTTTAATCAGGAAGACTCATAACCAATTCCTAATGATGGTAATGAGTTTGTGCAACCTGAGTCTGGAACATCATCCATCTCTGGAGATGTAGTTGATACTGGTAACTTTGATTACTTTATTAACTCACTGACTCAAGTTCCAAACTTCAATCCACATTCTTCTAATTTGTTACATCAGCTTTCCAACTTAAACCAAACAAATCTGGATGTTAGTGTTCAATGTGATGAGATTCCAACATCTCGTATTCACAAGAATCATCCAATTTCTCAGATTATTGGTCCATTGAATGAGAAAACAACAAGGAGTAAATCAGAACAAGCAAACTTGTGCTTATACTCTTGTTTTCTTTCTCAAATTATTCCTAAAAATGTTACCGAAGCATTAAAGGATAATGGTTGGATAGAAGCCATGCAAGAAGAATTACTTCAATTTCGCAAACAAGAAGTGTGGAATTTAGTGGATTTACCGGATGGAGAAAATGCTATAGGCACGAAATGGTTGTTCAGAAATAAGACTGATGATCGTGGTGTAGTAATAAGGAACAAAGCGAGACATGTTGCACAAGGGTACACACATGAAGAAGGGATAGATTATGATGAAGTGTTTGCACCAGTTGCAAGACTTGAATCCATTCGAGTTTTCCTGGCTTATGCTTCATTCCGGAAATTTAAGGTGTATCAAATGGATGTAAATGGTGCGTTTCTATATGGTTGTAACACCTGGATATTTCTTATTTTGAAGCCGGTGAGGAAAGAAAAGAAAATAAAGTCCAAAGTAGAGGGACCAAACTCGCCAACGAAGAAAAGTTGGGATATGTGGTGATATTAGTAGGGAGAGGGCAGCCCACTCTCCCCACACACCACAAATTTTCAGCTCTCAAGAGAGGAGAAGAGAGAAAAGAGGAGAAAAAGAGAAAAAGGGGTGTTTCGGGTGATTCGGGTGTCCAAACTCGTCGTGTGGCAAGCCAAATCGAAGCCCTTGACGTTGTGCTCGTTTGTGTGAGTTCTAGGACCCCACTTTTACTTGTTTTCAACTGATTTTGGGGCTGGAGAATGTAAAAACCTGTTTTTAGTGTGTGTATGTGTTTGACCCATTTGGGTGTGATGTGTATGATGCGTTTCGTGTATGTTTCCGGGCTTGTGTGTGCTTGTATGGTGTTAAGGTATGCATTCCTAAGGTCCAGGAGGGTTAATTTAGCCTTAGAATGGGTTTGGATGAGCTTGGAGGCCGAAAATGGCAGATTGGGTTCGGGATGAACTCCATTCTGCATCAGCTAGGGCTAGGCGACCGAATGGAGGCCATACGGCCGAATGAGAGGTGATTGAGGGTCATTCGCACGATTGGGATTCATTCGCACGATTGAGGGTTCAATCGCACGACTAAGGTTTCAGTCGCACGACTGGGAGTCCAATCGCATAGGGAGTCAGGCGACTGAGGGTTCAGTCGCATAAGTGCTTAGTCGCATGAGTTCATGCGCATTAGATCAGTCGCATAGGTGCTCATTCGCATTAGTTCCATCCGCATAAGGTCCATACGCACGACTGGATGTTCATTCGCATAGATGTTCATCCGCATGAGTCCAATCGCATGATGTTCAGTCGCATGGAGGCCATGCGACTGAAGGGTGTCCATACGCGCGAATAGAGCTGTTGCACCCGAAGGAAAGTGTTGTTAGACTTCTGGCTTTTGGGGGGAAGTGCAGATGTAAGTCTCGACGTAAAGGTTCTCGTAAGAGCATGTAGGATAACTGTTATGGCCTTAGAAAGCATGTAGGGCATGATGATGATGATGATGATGCACGTTTATGCATGATATGTATGTATGTATGATGTTGCCCTGTATGATGTGATGTTGATGCATGCTTATGTTCCTTGGTATGATGTATATTATCTTTCCTATGGCTTTACGTATTATGATGAATGAAATGAAGTATTATGTAACGTAAAGTGGAAAGAAATGAAACGTCTTGCATGCATCGGATAACGGGTCCTTCTTTGTGATTGACCATTAATGTAAAACCTCTACCGCTTACCCCTAGTACTGTGGCATACGTTTAGCTGTTCATTTATTGACTTCGGCCCAGTGGCTATGACTGATCGGTTACTCTTAGTACTGTGGCATACGTTTAGCTGTTCATTTATTGACTTCGGCCCAGTAGCTAAGACTGATCGGTTACCCCTAGTACCGCGTCATACGTTTAGCTGTTCATTTATTGACTTCGGCCCGGTAGCTGAGACTAATCGAGGTGTAACACATGGTATTGGTACGGATGATGTCCGATGCGCAAGTAAAGTTAAACGGAACGAATGAACGAATGAATGAATGAAGAAGATAATAATGATATTATCTATGCGTACGTATGATGTGTGATCATGTAAAAGTAACGAATGGTTTTATATGAAAGTAAAGTATGTTTTATAATAAAACTAGAACTCACTCAGCAACGCTGACTTTTATTATGTTTTCCAGTTGGCAGGTAATGATTGCTGAGGATGGCACGAGGTGGCTACTCAGCTCTTTTGGGATGGCATCCATATATAAAGCTTTTGTGATGTAATGCAAACATGTATTTTGTAACCGGATAATGATGTATTATTTGGCAAAAGTGTTTATAATGAAACGAGATGTCATTTTTTAATGTTTCCGCTGCAATGTTTTCTAAAGGCAAATGTAATTATATGTTTTATGTGCGATGAATAACCAACTGTAGGCGTCCCGGGAACGGGGCCTTACAATGGTCCTATCACTGACGATGTGTTTGTGAAGCAACCTTCGGGCTTTGAGGATGCAGAATTTTCACATCAAGTATAAAAGCTGAGTAAAGCTTTATATGGACTTCATCAAGCCCCTAGAATTTGGTATGACACATTATCACAACACTTAATCCAACATGGATACACAAGAGGAAAATTGATCCAACTTTATTCATAAAGAAGGATAATGATGATCTCTTATGTGTACAAGTGTACGTTGATGATATCATATTTGGTTCTATCAGTCCAAAACTGTGCAATAAATTTGAAGAAATCATGAAATCTCGGTTCCAAATGAGGTTCTATGGGAGAGATTAATTTCTTCCTTATGACTTCAAGTCAAGCAAACTGATGATGGAATTTTTATCAATCAAGAGAAGTTTGTTGACAAGCTCTTGAAGAAATTTAAGTTGCAAGACTGTCAGTCCATACGAACTCCAGCAGATGTTAACTCAAGATTGAACCTGATCCAAAAGGAAAATCTATTGACCAAGCTTTATACAGATCAATGATTAGTTCTTTGATGTATCTTACTACATCTAGACCAGACATTATGTATGCTGTTTGTGTTTGTGCCAGGTATCAATCAGACCCGAAAGAATCTCACTTAATTGCTGTCAAAAGGATATTCAGGTATCTCAAAGGTAAACCAGCTTTAGGGCTTTGGTATCCTTACAAAGGTAACTTTGAACTACATGGATACACAGATAGTGATTTTGGTGGATGTTGTCAAGATAGAAAATCTACTTCGGGTGGGTGTCAATTTCTTTGTCCCCGATTAGTCTCGTGGAAATATAAGAAACAAACAAATGTCTCTGTTTCAACTGCAAAAGCTGAGTACATTGCTGCATCAGCAGGATGTTCTCAAATCCTCTGGTTGCAAAATCAACTACTAGATTATGGGTTCAATTTTCTTAAAACACCTATTTACATTGATAACACTACTGCTATGTTCATTACAGCTAATCCTATTCAACATTCAAAAACAAAACATATCAAAAATCGATATCATTTTCTCAGAGATAGCTCTGAAAAAGGATTAATCATATTGATTCAAATTGCAACGGAAAAACAGTTGGCGGATCTATTTACTAAAGCCTTCCTACCAGGACGGTTTGAGTATTTAGTGGAGTCAATTGGTCTTATTAATCATATGTGAACTCTCTAAATCAAAAGATCATCATAAGTGATCCTCTCAATGTTAATTGCCTGTTTGTATTTTGTGTGTGTGTGTTTTTGTTTTCTTAGAAAAACCAAAACAAAAGTATAAATCAAAACTTCAAAAAATAGAGTCTTTTTCTAATTGTCAGTTTATTTTTTAGAAAAGAATATGTTTTTGCAATATGTGAGAAATAATAGTACATTAGTGAGATCAGTTGCATATTACACTCATTAATAAAGTCTGACATGATAGATATGATGTGTAGACAATATTATGCTATTATACTGAAAAAGTAAATTCTTGTGATTACACTAAATCTTTATGCTTGTGTGTATTCATCTGAGTACTTTTGAGATGTATTGGCTTATCAGATTGACTGCTTGTTAAGTTTCACCACTCACACCTGATGGTAATGTGATTATTCATGAGATCTGTTACAAGCATCATATCACTTTTTTGTTATGAGTCATCATAGACCTGAAGTGCTGAGATATCCTTTGTTGTAAGTGATTACAGACCTGGATTTTCTCTTTGATGCAAAAGATGCCAATGTGCACAAACTATTCAAATGAATAGTTAGAGCTGATCAAATGGTTATCCATGATTATTCTCTATTAATTTAAGTAACATGAACTCTGGTGATACATATGTTTCAGGTAATAAGTTGAGTATGTGTTCTTTCTTGCATGTCATGATGATAGTTGAGCTCTCTCAGTCTCTGTATGATGTACATCATGTCATATTCAAATATACCCTTATCAATCCAAGAATTGAAAGAGTAATTGAGTTAATATTTTGTCAAAAACACTCATTTTCTGTCCTTAGATCTTATGTCTCCTTTGCTGCGATATCACTGACTTGGAACACACTTGATCAGGATTTATTCATTGTCTATGACTATCACATTTTTTTATTTTAACAATGATATGGGTGATCTTATTATGTTACCTTAGCAAACTTATAAGTTGTTCAACTTAAAAGTTTAGGGGGAGTAATAAATAGAAGAGTTTTTCTCAGAAAATCAAAATCAAAGTTAAAATATTAATTGAAAGGATGATGCTATATGTTCAAAGTGTATGTGAGTTTGATAATGTAACTTTTGAAAATGCAAGTGAGAATGCTTCTTTCAAAAGTTGGAAAATAGATGATATTTGATTTTGTTTTGAGACTAAAATGAAGGGAAAGATAAATTTTTAAAAAAGTTAAAAAACAAGTCAAGGTTTAAAATTGTTAAAAATTAAAATTGAGTGTGCAAAATGTAAAAACTTTAAATTTGAGGGACTAAAAGGTAAATGTTGGGAAATTCAAAATATGCTCAAAATTTTAAAGATTAGTATGAAATATTACTAATATGTTTAAACAGTGTGCTGGTGAAGAATTTTGAAAAACACAAGTGTAAGACTCATGAAAGTCAACTCAAAGTCAACTCATGCGCCTAAATAGTGTGCATACGTCTAAATAGGAGCATGGTGAACTTTCAGAAATTATACAAGTTTTTGGGCGTTTTTCATATTCCCATGCGCCTAAACAGTTGCAATAAGTCCATGAGAAGTTGGCTTTGCCAACACAACATTAGGGCCGTCCCCTTCATTCTATACTGACCCCGGCTCGGGCTAGCTTTTTGGGAAGCCCGTCCCTACCGTGCTCATGGCCCGGCTGGCCTGCCAGCGGTAGTGGGATCTGTCTTTTAAGTTAAGTCATTTCCTAAGACGGATCCTCTTATTCTTTCTACGATAATCCAAACTGCAAGCTCCACGAGTCTGCTAGTAGGATTCATTCTTTTCCTCTCCACAGATACCAAGATCTATCCTTAGATAGACGCACTAGAAAGTTAAACAGGAAAGTTCCCCTTTGGGTGTGGCTGTGTATGTATAGGCTAAGGCACCTTAGTGTGCAAGGGGCTAAGTCGTTCATTCAAGGACCGGAGCTTTCATCTGAATTCCACTTTAACCAAGTGTTTGGGCGTTTTACACAAATCCATGCGCCTAAACAGTGATAATGACTCTGATTTTAACCAAGTGTTGGACGTTTTATATGTCTCATGCGTCTACACAGTGTTGAAATGTTTCAAGAGTTACAAGTGTTAGACATTTCAGAAACTTCATGCGGCTGAACAGTGCAAAAGCGCCTAAACAGTGCTTATGCGTCTGTATAGTTCTCATGCATATGAGTCAATATGCACAAACAGTGCTCATGCGTCTCATTATTTTGTGAATTTTAGGGTTTCATACGCTCAAACAGTGCTCATGCGTCTAAAATTTCACTTAATATAAATTGAACACTTACACTTGTTTCTCATTCACACTCAAAATTCTCCAAAAACAAATCTCTGAACTATCGACTATCAGCCGTCATCGAAGTCTCAGATTCTCAGTGATTGCAACAAATCTTTGTTGATTGTTAGATATTATTTGAGTTTATAAACGTAAGTTTGTGATTCAAATCAGTAAATTTTGGTTAAAACATGATGATTGGCATAGTCGTTTGACTGCTATTCGGGCGTTCGAACACTATAACATTCAAAGTTTAACTAATCTAATCTTAATCATATCTAAAATTGACTCTGGATTGTTGATATGTATCAAATTTCGAGCAATTTGATATATAGTTCATCGACTAATATTGTGAATGATATTGATTATAGTTGGATAAGTCAGTTCTTCGAAGGAAGAAGAAGAAGATGAACAGACAAAATTCAACTTTTGAATAAAAATAAAAAAAAATTAAATAAAAAGTAGATAAATCAGAATTCAAATAATTGATTAATAAAAATGATAGATACAAAATAAATAAATTTTAAGATTTCACAAATTAAATTCATAATTCAAAAGTCAAAATCATAAGTTAAAATTGAATTCAATATTACAAATTGCAAATTCATATGTAAAAATGAAATTCATTAATCAAAATTTCAATGTTCTAATATTCTTTTTCTCTATGTTTTGCAGATGGCAGCTTTGAAGTTTGAGCCTAAACATAATGTTGCTGTATTCTTAGATGAGGAAAACAGAGAAGCTGTTGGTTATGAAAAAATTATAAGATTTCTGCTAAGATCAAAATATGTCTATGCAATGTGTGTAAGACCTATGATTAATGCAAGATTGATCAAAAGATTCTGGAGAACAACAGAAATAGAAAGAGATGAAGAAGGGCATAAAGTTTTAAGAGCTTTCATTACATCTGATAGAATGCTTAAAGTGTCTGAACAAGCAATTAGAACAGCTCTTAAACTTGGAGAAAATTATCCAGAAGACTTATCTGAGTATACTTTCAATGAATGTAGAGATACATTTCTACAAATGGGTCATCCTGATCACTTTCCTAAGAAACAATTCTTCAGAGCAAGAGTATATAAACACTGGAAATTGTTGTGTTATATATTTCAACATTGCATGTCCAAAACAAGTGCTGGTTGGGATTCATTCTAGTGGACATTGCATCTCCTATCATTGCTCTAGCCACAAACAGAAGGTTTAACATGGCAAAGTGGATAATGAATGGATTCATATTCAATCTTGAAAGAGGAAAGAGAAACAAATACTTGATGTATCCAAGATTTCTCCAACTGCTCATAAATGAAGAGAATCCAGATTTATATGTTGAAGGAGTTGAAGGAGATAAGTTGCAACTAGAGCACATGTCTGCAGCTGTGTATAAGAGACTTGCTATGATTACTGGTGCTCAAAACATTCTATTATTTGATTATATAAGAAATGTAGCTATGGATGAAGTAGACATCCATTAACAACACTATCATTTATCTGAAGATGAACCAATAGATCCAAATGATCTTATTGAGGATGTTGTAGATGATATGATTGATGATGATGATGAAGAAAGTGATGATGAAGTTACTGAAAGCTCATCAGATGATGATGATGATGATAATAATGACGATGATGATAATAATGATGATGATGATGGTAATGATGGTGCAACTGAAGCACACTCAAGAATACATGATGGAAGGAATGATAATGATAATGTCAATGAAACTCAGAACTTAGCTGAAGAAACTACTGATGCTGATATTCATGATGATTCTGTACATGAAGCTCAAGGAAATGAACCAGCTATTTCTGTACATGAAGAAGATTCACAAAATCAAACTTTTGATTTTGATTTCATGAATGATATGTTATTTGAACCAGTGTTTCAAGCTGAAGTAACTGAAAATGTTGAAGAAATTCCTGTGAGTACAACACACAATGTGTCAGTACAAACAGAGGAGATAGTTGATATAGATGAGATGGATAATTTGAAAGAAGAAAATGTGATTAAAGAGAAAGAAATTGAAGAATTAAAAGTTGAGAATGAAAGATTGAAAGAGATGAATATATATCTTGAAAAGGAAATTCAAAAGTTAAAGGATGAAAATTCTAAGTTGAATGAAGAAAATTTACTTAAAGATGAAAAGCTTGTGAGCTATGCAAAAGACAAAGAAGATGTTATCAAAATTTTTGAAGTTATGATAAAGGATTATGACATTCTTGAAGAGAAATTCAAGAAATTATCTGATGAAAATGAAAAACTGAAAGATGAATTAATAAAGATAAAAGAATCTCAAAAGCCTATCTCACCAGATCAAATGATAAATTCTGAGATGATTGTTGAAGAGAATCCTGAGGTGATCAAAGGAAAAAGGAAACTTGATGATGTAGCAAATACAATTTTAATAGAGTCATCTTCAAAAGTACAAAGAATAGAAGAAACTGTTGAAGAGCAAAACATTCAAGAACAAATTGAAGCTTTAGAAGACATTGAAGAATTTTACAATGATGATTGGTATGACAAAGTCTTAGATGAAGAAGACATAGATGAAGCTCAATTTGTATCAAATTTCTCTTCACAAGAACCAAGTCAAGATCAAGATGAAATTCCACAAGACTTTGAAGATAGATACAACTACCTTGTGAAGATGAAATACAATAAAGTATTTTTGGATGGACTGACTGTTTCTCAAATAAATGATGAATATGAGAAATGCATTACTGTAGAGTCAGTTTCTCCTATTGATCCAAATGAGATTGTAATGGAACATGGTGAATGGAATAGAGCTAAAGAAAGTATTAATGTAGAAGAATTATCAAGCTCTGAGCTGCACCATCCTGATCCTGATAATATGAGTATTCCAGCTTTAAGGTCTTGGTTGCAAGCTAGGAATTACCTATGGAGGAAATTGAAAAGATTACAATCTGTATCTTTGAGGAATCTTGTTAGAAGTTTTCAAGAAACTGAAAAACAATCGAAGAAGATGATCGTTCTTGATACTGATAATCCTCAATACCTTGAGATTACCAAAAGAACAAGAATGTTAAAGCCTCAAGAGATTAAAAAGATGGCAAGAAAATCAGATGCTCATGATAGCAGAAAAGATTTGATTAAAATGTTTTCTGATCCTGAGAGGCAAGCATATAAAGCCACTTCTAAACAAAGACAAATTTTTGATAATGCCAGATCTACTGGAGACTTGGTGAGAAATGTATTACAAAGAGGACGATCAGTTGCTGAGTTGTTAAATGCTATGATTGCTCCTGATTTCACAAACCAAGTAAAGATAATAGCATGGAAGTATGATGAGATATTTGATGCATTTTTGATAAAAAGAGTGAATGCAGTTTGTGATGTATATCATTTTTACTCAAGCATCATTAAACTTCCAGTGCAAGACTTGAAAGAGTTAAACAGATTACCTCTGATTAATCCATCTGATTCTAAACGTGGTAAGATGATGATAGAATTACGAAGAAGAGGAATGGATAGATCAAGTAAGTTTCTTCAAACAAGATGCGATCAGGAAGACAAGGAGTACTTTGCTACTTTAAAGAAAAACAAAAAGCTTAAAGGATTACAATCTGAAGAAGAACACTTAATGATAGAATTTTGTGACAAGTATTTTGAAAAAGTCATAACTCCTGGTCTAAAATTGATTGATGATAATCAAAAGTCAAAACCAGTTCTCGGATGGTTCTATAACACTGAGACTTTTGAGCTTAAACTGGTCCGAAATCTCGAACAATGGGATAAGGATATGATTACATTATTTGGAGTTTTGAACTGAAACTATTGCATCCAAGTTATATATCATTTTTGTCTGTGCAAAAGTTTGAAAAGGTATCTCCAGAAATTGCAGAGCAAGATAAGAAGTATTTTCTTTCCATCATCAATGTGATGAATGCTGCAATGGAAAGAATATCATTAAAGAAAGCTCTTGCTTATGCAAACATTGTTAAGAAAGACATCAAAGACATTGAATTCATGAGAATTTCAAGAAAAGGAGTATTAGAAATATACTCAAAGGAAAGTCAAAATCCTATTGAGTTATATGCTAATATTGATATCTCATGTCTATCAAAATATACATTGGAAAGAATGAGCAAAATGGAGATAAAAGAATGAAACAAAACAAGAACAAGGCATTCTTGCTAGCAAATTTAAGTCTGCAATTGCAAATGCTTTGAAAGAACAGGAGATGTACAAAAAGAAGCCAATGTTCAAGATCAAGGAAGGACCTGAAGATTTTTTTTGTGAAGAAGATAGAAGATAAATGCTGAAGATTGAAGATAGAAGATAGAAGATAAAGCTGAAGAAAAGATAAAAAGAACACAAGATTGAAGATTTTGAAGACAGAAGACCATGTAAATCTTAGGGGGAGTATTGTTAGTTCTCTAGAAAGATTAGCATGTTGTCTCTATGTGTATTTTTACTATTTGTAATAGTATAGGGACTAGTTTTGTAATTTTGTTAGTTCTTTCTGTTTCATTATAAATAGCTTAGAATTGTAGCAGTTAGATGAGACGAGACTGCTTACTTACTTTGTAATTGTCTTTGCTTGATATTAATGAAACTATGAATTTTGTTGATATCTTGCTTGATTTGATTACTTTGTTTGTATTTCTTTGAATTGTGTTCATACATCATCACAGATTGGTACATTTGATCCTATCATTTTGGTTCAATTATGTCACTATCATTGGAAGAACCCAAGACCAACAAGCCTTGGGTTTCCAATCAAAACTAATCATCTCATCTTATGTGCAGGGACATCCATATGACAAGAATAACAATGTTTGGATTGTGGATAGTGGATGCTCCAGGCATATGACAGGGAACAGATATCTCCTTCAACAATTTCAACATTATGATGTAGGTCCTGTCCAGTTTGGAGGTGAGGCCGGAGGATATATTTCTGGCAGAGGAAGTATATCCACCGGAAAATTAAAAGTTGACAAAGTTAACTTTGTCAAACAGCTTGAACACAATCTGTTAAGTGTTTCTCAATTCTGTGATCAAAAGCATCAAATGCTCTTCACAGAACATGAGTGCATAATCCTCAAACCCGGGATGACAATTGCTCAGGAAATGGTGCTTCTTAGATCTCCCAGGAAAGGGGATATGTACAAGCTAGATATGAACAATGCTTCCCCAATGGGAGAAGTATCATGCTTTCTTTCCAAAGCTGATGGTGATGAGTCAACACTATGGCATAAACGAATGTGTCACGTAAATTTTAAGACAATGAATAAATTGGCTAAAAATAACTTGGTACATGGTTTGCCTAAAATGGAATTTTTCTGCAAAGATAACTATGTTGCATGCCTGAAAGGGAAGCAACACAAGGCATCTCATAAATCCAAAGGTGTTAACTCCATCACCACTCCATTACACTTATTGCACATGGATCTATTCGGTCCCACAAGTATAATGAGCATTGGAAGGAATTGATATTACCTTGTGATTGTTGATGATTTTATTAGATTTACATGGGTATTCTTTTTAAGAACCAAAGATGAAACTGCTGAAACTTTGAAATCTTTTATTCTTAAAATAGAAAATCAAATTGATCACAAGGTTAAAATAATTAGAAGTGATCAAGGGACTGAGTTTAAGAACCACGTTCTTGACTCATTCTGTAACTCAAAAGGGATTGCCAGACAATATAATGCTCCTAGAACTCCTCAACAAAATGGTGTTGCTGAGAGGAGGAATAGGACACTTATTGAGGCTGCTCGGACTATGTTAGCTGATTCAAAGCTACCTCTAACATTCTGGGCAGAGGCAGTCAGCACTGCATGCTATGTGCAGAACAAGGTCCTTGTAGTAAAGCCACATGGAAAAACCCCTTATGAGCTATGGAACAAGAGGCCACCGTTCATTGGCTTTCTAAGGTCCTTTGGCAGCAGGTGTACCATGCTTAACACAAAAGACAATTTGGCAAAATTTGCTGAAAAGTCGGATGATGCCATCTTTGTTGGATATTCCTCTAACTCTAAAGCTTATAGAGTTTATAACATTAAAAATCAACAATTTGAGGAATCTTTCAACATAGTAGTTAATGAGCACACTCCTTGTGTTAGGGGAAATGGTCCTGATCATATATATGATTTAGAATTGTTTCCAAACTATTCTAAAGCATCTTGTGAGAATGTTTCAGCTGGAACAGGTGCTCAAAGTGACTCTGATGATGATCAACTGTTTGAGCTTCCCAGACCTATTCCAAGTTCTCCAAGAGCTGCAGCAAATCAAGTTCCCACTATTGGCAGATCTGATAGTATAACCATCTCAAGATAGTGGAGCATCAACAAGCGGTTCACCTGTTGACTCTCAAACCTCTTCAGGTGACCCTGCACAACACCAAGCTGATGAAAGCAACATCTTGAAGGAATAGACAACTGTTGATGCTGCTTCACAGCAAAC
Source organism: Flaveria ramosissima (assembly GCA_025215565.1). Taxonomy (NCBI): domain Eukaryota; kingdom Viridiplantae; phylum Streptophyta; class Magnoliopsida; order Asterales; family Asteraceae; genus Flaveria; species Flaveria ramosissima. The sequence continues at coordinate 48,418,743 of CM046039.1, forward strand.
ACATGATTATGTTTCTCTTTCATTCAGTCCTCATTGAATGAGTTTGAAACAGCAGCTGGATCAAGTGTTCAAGCTCCTGAGCAAAATATGTTCAATTTGGATTTATCTTTGCAACTAGAGGTGATTCCTAGACTTAGGATTCACAACACTCATCCAGCTGAGAGCATCATAGGGGAAGTCTCTGAAGGCGTGAGAACAAGAGGAAAAAACATAATGGGAATGTCTGCTTTACTCATGTTTTTATCAAATGGAACCTAAGAAGGTGGAAGATGCCTTGAAAGATAGTAGCTGGTTGAATCATGAAAGGAGTGTTCATTCAAAAGACAAAAGGTTCCGAACCTATGTCCGCTACCATCTGGTAAGTACCTATAGGCACAAAATGGGTTTTCAGAAACAAGAGAGATGATAAAGGCTGATTTCAAGAACAAAGGCAAGAGTGGTGGTTCAATGATACACTAAGAGGAAGTACTCGATTATACTAAGTCTTTGCACCTGTTGCAAGACTTGAGGCAAGTAGGACTTCCTTCTTATGCTGCTTCCGAATTTTCACTGTCTACCAACTTGATGTCAAGGTGCCTTTCTATATAGGGATATAGATAGGGATCTATGTATGCAAACCTCCGGGATTTAAAGATCCACGCATCCCAACTATGTGTGCGAATTGGATAAGCTCTATATGGGCTGTACCAAGCACCTAGGCTGTGGTATGAGACATTGTGTGACAACCAACCTCCAGGTTGTTACCCTAACCCTAGATTACTTGCATCATTATCCATGTTATGAGTGCTAATAATTGAAACTATTCAACCCTACTATGAAATGGGAACAATTCTTACTACTTGATGTAAATTATGATTTTATGTGATTTTTATTATTGACTTTTAGCTAATTTAGGTTTCTACCTTTTAAAAATTAGTGTCCCGGGAATGTCAACTAGTCACCCTTACAAAATTAAATTCAAGAGAAGGCAATTAAAATGTGAGCATACACACTCACACTTACATAATTTTCGGCCATGCATGCATGGGCATGCATTAGATACCTCAATTCACCATCCACTAAATAATACATTATACCCAATACTACAAAATTACACTACATAATAATAATTTACAATTAAAATTTAAATGGAAATTCCCCCACTACACTCCAAATTCGGCCGCCCCCCTCACCACTCCTCTCCTCTCTTCACCACCACCCCACACCCCACCCACTCACCTTTCGCACATCTCTCCCTCTCTCCCTCTCTCCCTTTATTCGAATCCACCATCTGATCCAACACACACACACACACCTCACAACACTCTCAAAACAATTCTCTCTAAGTCTTGTGCAAGAAATTCGAAGAACACACCAAGTTCATTCGGCCAAGAGCAAACCGCAAGGAAGTGGCCTAGTTCGCGAGTTTGGTCACACAACCACACTTGTTCCACCTTTCCAGCCTTGGTTCGAGCTTCTCCATTCAAGTCCAAGGAGTTTCAAGCCATCCACGACCATCAACACCTTCTAAACCGTGAGTTACATCAAGTGTAAGCTCATGTTGTCGGTTTTGTGACATTTCACTTGTTTTTCTTCATTTATCACCTAAAAACCGTGTATTTCCTTGTTGTAGCAGAAACATCTCACCATCATCTTGTTCTTAAGGAGTTCCCAACGTTCTTGAAGGTAAACCTCATGTTATGTTAGTCATTCTTGAGGTGGAAACCGATTTCCACCATGAAAACCCTCTTTTTGGGTGTTTTGGTATCATCTAACTTGTGAAAGTTTCAACTCTTGTAAACCAAACTTGTGACCTGCATTTTTATGACTTAATGGACTCCCAAGAACCTGTTTTTAAAAGTTCCAAGAGGCTACATACTCAAATCCACGGTTGATACATGGATTTCACCTTGAAACCCTTCTTTCTTTCTACATGTAACAACACCCTTTTAAGCATTTGTTTGAAAAATCCTTTTAACCAAGACCCATAACCTACTCATGAACGACTTAATGACACCTTAATAATCTGTTTATGAAGTTAAATGAAGTGTTGGTAACATTTAAACTCAAGTTAAGATGGTTTACACAAGTGTAATTGTCGGTTATGACATTTTCTACATATTTGAAGCATATGGATGTATAGATCAACTAGGCAACTTGTTGGGACTGAAATTTCAGTAGGTTTTAATGAATATTAGAAGTGTTAGCAATGTTTAATCTCTGGAATAAGGAAGGACATGTTGTGATTTACCCTCTTTTAGTCACTTTCGGGACCCGAAAACATGGTAAAATGACTTAAAAATAGTAAGAATATGAATTTAACACTCTTGAAAAGTATTCCAGGCTCAAAAATGATAAATAAAGTACTCTGGAGTCAATGGATAATTTAAATGGTCAAGACAACAAATAAATGACGTTTTAACTAAAAACGGGTACAAACCGAGCATCGTTTTTGAGAAAAATCCATAAAAATAGAGTTCAAAGCTAATTTTATAAAAATCATATGATTTAAGTAAGTTAAGTAATAAAAGACTTAAAGGATTTGAAAAATTGGTCAAACAAGCTTTAAATGGTCAAACCCGGTCAAAACCGCGTTTTAACGGGTCAAACGTAAAAACAAGATTTTCAACTATAAAAGGCCAATTTACACAATTTAAGGACTTAAAAATTTATAAAGATATCTTTTAGAAAATACCTACTGGTCCAAGATTCAAATATATGAAAACTCCAAATTACTGTTAAAACTATCCGGCTTTTACCGTAACCGGGAGCGTTAAACGCGCAGTTTTTAAATCGAACCCGTAAACTAAAGTTTTGAAGCACTTACTCCATAATAATTATAATATGACTCTAATAATCTGATTTTTGGTCTTAAATGACATAAAGGGCAAGAAACTAAACTTGAGGGTAGAAACTGTCAATTTTGAAACTTGAGGGACCAAACTGTAAAATTTTTCCAAACCTTATAACCGACTTCCAGGAAGCTAATAAACACTTGAACAACAAAATTTCTTAGTATACTTAACCAATGAAGTGAAAATCCCAATTTTCATGAAGACGCCTTGACCTGCCATAAAAGGAAACTTTTTATACAAACCTTCACGAAACCAAAGCCTTACTAGCTAAACCCTTGACACCATTGTTGCACCTTAAATGAGTTTAGGGCAGTAGCTTATTACTTAATATGTACATGTTAGGGTGCTAGACTTGAGACACTTCCCGGTACACACCAAGAGACTTTTGACTGGAAACCTAAGGTGAGTTCTAGTGATCCCCCTTTTTACTATTGTTTTGGGATGAAACATGCTCTACTTTTTATGAACTATGATTGTGCTTTACTTGATGATTCTATGTGGGATTTGTGGTTACCTGCTGATACTTATATCATGATCATTAATTCTTTCGTGAACCGCTTGTTTATATGGATAGATCTATTTGGGGAATCCCCCACACACAGTGGCTTCCGTTCCAGGAAGGTTACCCCACTGAGATCCTAAGGGGTCGTTGTGGCATGTAACAGTTTTGTTAAGATACTATGGTGAACCATCCGGGCAGGTAGGGTTCACTGGTTTGGGGCTCAGTTTCTTCCTTCGGGAATATCCGGTAAACACAACTTTAGAAGAGGCCAACCGGGACTGAGTGCAGGGTTGATTATGATTTTTCCCACGATGATAAACAATGATTATTTTCTTTTAATCAAAGAAGGATTTTGTTAAGTCCTTTTGTTTTTAAACTTTAAGCACTTGAATTCACCAACTTTTTAGTTGACACAATTTTCTTTTGAGCATGTTTCAGGTAATGTATGAAGAGATCCTAGCTGTTGTGAAGACCTAGACTTATCCCGTGACATGGCATTGGCATATTTTCCTTGATGAAACATTTGAACAATTTTATATTTGTGTTGAACAAGTACAATTTTATTTTTATGGATGATTGTAAAACTCATTTGGGGGCTTGATGTGTTTCTAGCCCCGCTATCTTTTCAAAACATTAATGCCATGTGATATTCTCTCCTTTGAGCTCTTATAATGGTTTGTTTCCGCTGCCATATGTTGTTGCTAGTCTGTGACGTCCCACCCTACCTGGGCCCGGGGTGTGACAGATTGGTATCAGAGCCAAAGGTTGTAGAGAAGTCGGGAATACCATAGTAGACCCTAGGCTACAACCCTGATACCCTAGGACTGTCCTTGTGGGAAGTGTTGGGATGATCGGGTTGGGTAAATTGATGATTACACTTGATCAACGTAATCATGAATTTACCGGACGCGTAATTTCCATCACTGATCTTTAGGTTATGGTTGGACTTTTTCTGTTTATATTGATGATTTGAAACTAATTTTAAAAAGGGGATTTAAATGATTTTTATGATGAACTATGTTATCCGATACTACTTGAAGAAACTATTGATCTGGGCAAAACAGACAGCTATATGTTGGAATAACAGATACTATTGCCATCACTACTATTATTAGTACTATTATTATAATCATGAGCTATGAGAAACCAAATTACTCATGATGTATTTCTTACAGGACAACGTCTATGGCTGATAAAGGAAAGGCGCCTGCTCACCCTGACACTGAGACCACTCCTACCGGAAATCTGAGGAGAGAGAAGCCCCGGACAGAGTATGAGGCATACCTCCGGAGATGCGGACATCCAGGGTGGATATCCGTCACGTCCGAAGACACTGAGGCTTCCGAGGACTCTTCCTCCACATCACCTTCCCGAAGCCGAACGCGATCCCACTCTCCTCAAGTAGCTGCTCCGACCCTCTCACCCATCCCACCTATTGGGAATAGGGGTGCGCGTACTGTCACCCGACCTCGCAAAAGCGTTAGGCCAGGATCCTCCGTATCCTTTAGGATGCCTCCTCCTCCTCCCCCGCCTGTTAGGATTCCGACATCGGTACCTCCACGTCCTCCACTGTACGTGACGAACGCCTGATGCCGCCGAGACATAGTATGTATGACGGCCCTAGCGTACTGGCTGGTGATAGGTACTCCCAGTCGAGTCGCCGGGCAAGTGATGTAGGACCCTCCGATGCGACATTGGATGAGATTTTGAGGACTGTTCGCCGTCATGAGCTGACTGTTCAGCACGCCACTCGAACTTCTCAGTCGGCTCAATTCCAGGCTATGATGGCTACACAGGGAGTGAAGCGTTTGGAGCAGGAGCAGAGGAAGAAGGGTACAGGATGGTTTGGATGGCTAAGAGGAAGTGGATGTGAGAGCTGGAGTACTCAGTGGGATTATCTGTCTGTGGACAGTAGAAGGAAACTATTTGAATTCTTATTCGATACTATTATATTATTATCATGGGGGTGATGGCACCTTCCAAATTGTAAGAGCATGACTCTGATTCTATTGTTTGGATGATACTATCGTAAACTGCTATTGGGATGCTAGAATTATTAAACTGTCTGTATTAAATTGCTATATGTTTTGTTGTGCCTTGAAATTGTCTGTGCCTTTTCTAAATGGTTGCCCAACTGTTATGTCATGTTTTGATTGGACTTTGTAAGGTTCTTTAGTGGGTTGTAAATACATATGTGCATGCCATATCCTCCTCTTCCGAGGCATGGTGTGATAGGATAATGATGCATAGGCTATCCGAAACAAAATTTATGAGATGCTAAACGAATCTATTTGTGATACTATCAGAATGCCGACTCGCAGAGGAACACGTTTTGGTCGACGTGGAGCCACCAGGGGCCGCCATGAGGAAGCAAGGCCTATTGGAAACCAACCTACTCCACCAGGGACTCCCCACGGGGAAAATACTAATCAAGAGAGTGACGAAAGGATTGCTAACCTCGTAGCTCAGCAACTGGCTAACGCCATTCCGACTATTATTGCACAGATAAATGCGGACCGGGATAACACTACTGGTAACGACCGGCCGTGAACGATGAGAGCCACGACGAAGAAGCCGAGGCGTTAAGGAATGGATGCTCTTATAAGACCTTCATGGCATGTAAGCCAAGGACTTCTATGGCACCGAGGGTGCTATAGAGACTTACAGGTGGATTGACGAAATGGAAGCCGTCTTAGACATCAGCGAGTGCAAGATGGAGCATATGGTGAGGTTTGCATCACAATCTCTCAAGGGATCAGCTCTTGAATGGTGGAAGTCCATTACTCAGAGCCGTGGAAGAAACGTGGCTAATCGAATGGGTTGGACTGAATTCCGAGAGCTAATGACCAACAAATATTGCCCCATCAATCAACTCGAGAAGCTGGAGACAGAATTTTTAAGCTTGGAGATGAAAGGACCCAACTACACCGACAATACAATCGTTTCTTAGCCCTGTCCCGACTTGTGCCACATTTGGTGACGCCAGAAGCCAAAGGTGTAGCACGGTTCATCTGGGGACTACACCCAAGAGTTAGGGGTATGGTCCGTTCCTCTCAGCCTGTAACCCTGCAAGCTGCTGTCGACCTTACCAGCAGTTTGACTGATGATCTAATTAGGGCTGGATGGACCGATCAAGCAAGGGCTGATGAGAAGAAGAAGTTTGTTGGTGAGAAAAGGAAGTGGTTTGAAGCGAAAAGAGCGGTTGGAAGTAGTAGTGGGTCAAGTAGAAGGAGTTCTGAAGGAGTGAGACGTGATGATCAAGGAAGCAAAAACCGGAGATTGTATACGGGGACAAGCCCATTCTGCAGCAAGTGCAAGTTACATCATCAAGGGGAATGTAACCCGATGCCCTGTTTTAGGTGCAAGAGAACAGGCCATTTAATTAAAGACTGTACTTACGCACCGGGGAAACAATGCTATGAGTGTGGAGATCCAGGGCATATGAGGAACAAGTGTCCTAAGCTGGGTAGAGACAAGGATGCCAAGCACAACAAGCCTAAGGGAAGAGCTTTCGTTATGGACCCAGCAGGAGCTCGTAGGGAACCCGACGTGGTCAACGGTACGTTCCTTGTAAACAATCATCCCGCTACTGTACTGTTTGATACTGGAGCGACTGCTAGTTTTATCTCTAGTACTTTTAGGCCATTGATTGACTTAGACGTGTGTACCTTGACTGATACATTTACCGTAGAATTAGCTGACGGTAATATTTTAGAAGCTAACGAAATCATTAGGGATTGCCCCCTGAATCTAAAAGGGAATACGTTTAAGATTGACTTGATGCCCATTAAGTTAGGAGGATTTGATGTGGTTGTGGGTATGGACTGGTTAGCGAAGCATAAAGTCGAAATCGTATGTGATGAGCGACTACTCAAGATACCGTTGAGCGACGAAGAAGTGTTAGTGGTAGAAGGTGAAAGGAGTAACACTCTATACCCTATGATATCCCACTTAAAAGCTACCAAGAGCTTGATGAAGGGATGTCCAGCTTTTATAGTATATGTGATGAAAGCCCAAAAGGAGAAGAAGATCGAAGAGATTCCCGTGGTTTCGGAATACCCAGAGGTGTTTCCGGAAGAACTACCAGGACTTCCCCCGAATCGGCAAGTTGAATTCCAGATAGACTTGTTGCCTGGTGCTGCACCAGTAGCCAAGGCACCGTACCGACTCGCCCCACCTGAGATGAAGGAGCTAATGGTACAAATTCAAGAACTACTGGACAAGGGATTTATACGTCCGAGTGTCTCTCCATGGGGTGCCCCGGTACTATTCGTGAAAAAGAAAGACGGAACCCTGCGAATGTGTATTGATTACAGGGAATTGAATAAGCTGACCATAAAGAACCGTTACCCTCTTCCGAGAATAGATGACCTATTTGATCAACTGCAAGGAGCAAGTTATTTCTCCAAAATAGACTTGAGGTCAGGATACCACCAACTGAAGATAAGAGAAGAAGACATACCCAAAACAGCCTTCCGAACTAGGTATGGACACTATGAGTATTTGGTCATGCCCTTTGGACTGACTAATGCTCCAGCAGCATTCATGGACCTCATGAATCGCGTTTGCCGCCCTTACCTCGACAAGTTTGTGATCGTGTTTATTGACGACATACTGATCTATTCCCGAAGTAAAGACGAGCACGAGAAGCATCTCAGGCTAATTCTTGAATTGCTCAAGAATGAGCAACTATATGCCAAGTTCTCTAAATGTGAATTCTGGATGCGCCAGATCCAATTCTTAGGTCATGTGGTAAATGAGGATGGGATTCAAGTTGACCCTTCCAAGATTGAGGCCATAAAGAATTGGAAGATTCCTGAAACTCCTACGGAGATAAGGCAATTCTTAGGACTGGCTGGCTATTACCGGAGATTTATAAAGGACTTCTCGCGTATAGTGCAACCTTTGACCGCACTAACCAAGAAGAACACAACCTTTGTGTGGGAGCGAGAGCAGAACGAGGCGTTTGAAACGCTTAAGGAGAAGTTATGCAGTGCACCTATCCTTGCTCTTCCAGAAGGAGTAGAAGACTTCGTGGTCTATTGTGACGCTTCGCGTCAAGGGCTAGGATGTGTATTAATGCAACGCAACAAGGTGATTGCTTACGCATCGAGACTGCTGAATGATCATGAGAAGAACTACACGACGCACGATCTGGAGTTGGGTGCCGTGGTGTTTGCCCTCAAGATGTGGAGGCACTACCTTTATGGCACAAAGTGCATCATCTACACTGACCATAGAAGCTTGCAGCATATCCTTGACCAAAAGATGCTCAACATGCGTCAGAGAAGATGGGTCGAGCTATTGAACGATTACGAGTGCGAGATCCGCTACCATCCTGGTAAGGCCAATGTTGTGGCGGATGCATTGAGCCGAAAGGAAGAGAGAAACCTCTTCGAGTACGAGCCTTAAGGATGAGTGTGTATACCAACCTTATTGCAAAACTGAAGGAAGCTCAAGGCGAGGCATTAAAGGAAGAAAAATTAAAGGAAGAAGGATTGACTGGAATGGAAAAGCAATTTGAGATAGGGGACGATGGTACATATAGATATGGTGGAAGGGCTTGGGTACAAAAACACGGAGGAATTCGAGAAGTAATCCTCGACGAAGCACACAAGTCTAGGTATTCAATTCACCCTGGAAGTGATAAGATGTACCAGGATTTAAAGACACTTTTCTGGTGGCCGGGAATCAAGAGATCAATCGCCGTTTATGTGGGGAAATGTTTAACTTGTGCCATGGTAAAAGCTGAGAACCAAAAACCATCAGGAACGTTACAGCAACCTGAAATCCCAGAATGGAAATGGGATAATGTTACGATGGATTTTGTTACCAAGTTGCCCAGAACGTTTAAAGGTCACGATGCTATTTGGGTAATAGTGGATAGATTAACAAATCAGCTCACTTCTTGCCAATTAGAGAAGACTACGACATGACGAAATTGGCCCAACTTTATGTCGACGAGATTGTAACGAGGCATGGAGTGCCTTTGTCGATCATCTCCGACCGTGATAGCCGTTTCACCTCTCGTTTCTGGAAATCGTTCCAGCAAGCTTTAGGAACCCGTTTAGATCTAAGCACGGCTTACCACCCTCAGACCGACGGACAGAGCGAAAGAACTATTCAAACGATGGAAGACATGTTAAGAGCTTGCGTGATGGACTTTGGCGGAAACTGGGATAACCATCTTCCTTTGGTGGAATTCGCCTATAACAATAGTTACCACGCGAGTATCAAAGCCGCTCCGTATGAGGCCCTTTATGGCAGGAAATGCCGATCACCCTTGAGTTGGAATGAGATTGGTGACAGCCAAGTGATGGGACCCGACATAGTGTTGGAAACCACCGACAAGATCTAAGATAAGATAAGGAGCGACTGAGGCCAGAGATCGACAGAAGAAGTACGCTGACAGGAGGCGGAAACCTCTAGAGTTCCAAGTGGGCGACAGGGTGATGCTAAAGTAGCACCGTGGAAAGGAACGGTGAGGTTCGGAAAGAGAGGAAAGTTAAGCCCAAGATACATTGGACCATTCGAAATAATGGCGAGAATTGGCCCAGTGGCATATAAGTTGAAACTACCCCCGGGGTTGAGTCACATACACGACACCTTTCATGTGTCAAACTTGAAGAAGAGCATGGTAGACAAACCCTGGAACTACCATTAAAAGAAGCAAGAATAAACGACAAACTGAATTTTGTGGAAGAACCCGTGGAGATCACGGATCGTTTGGTCAAACAACTCCGGCGGAGCCGCATACCCAAGGTTAAGGTTAGATGGAACTCCAAGCGAGGACCTGAATTTACTTGGGAGCGTGAAGATGAAATGAGGAAGAACTATCCACACCTCTTCAAACCCACCCGTTCAGTCTCTAATCAGAGTTAAAATTTCGGGACGAAATTTCCTAAACGGTGGGAGAATGTGACAACCGACCTCCAGGTTGTTACCCTAACCCTAGATTACTTGCATCATTATCCATGTTATGAGTGCTAATAATTGAAACTATTCAACCCTACTATGAAATTGGAAACAATTCTTACTACTTGATGTAAATTATGATTTTATGTGATTTTTATTATTGACTTTTAGCTAATTTAGGTTTCTACCTTTTAAAAATTAGTGTCCCGGGAATGTCAACTAGTCACCCTTACAAAATTAAATTCAAGAGAAGGCAATTAAAATGTGAGCATACACACTCACACTTACATAATTTTCGGCCATGCATGCATGGGCATGCATTAGATACCTCAATTCACCATCCACTAAATAATACATTATACCCAATACTACAAATTACACTACATAATAATAATTTACAATTAAAATTTAAATGGAAATTCCCCCACTACACTCCAAATTCGGCCGCCCCCCCTCACCACTCCCTCTCCTCTCTTCACCACCACCCCACACACCCACTCACCTTTCATGCACATCTCTCCCTCTCTCCCTCTCTCCCTTTATTCGAATCCACCATCTGATCCACACACACCACACACACCTCACAACACTCTCAAAACAATTCTCTCTAATCTTGTGCAAGAAAATTCGAAGAACACACCAAGTTCCATTCGGCCAAGAGCAAACCGCAAGGAAGTGGCCTAGTTCGCGAGTTTTGGTCACACAACCACACTTGTTCCACCTTTCCAGCCTTGGTTCGAGCTTCTCCATTCAAGTCCAAGGAGTTTCAAGCCATCCACGACCATCAACACCTTCTAAACCGTGAGTTACATCGAGTGTAAGCTCATGTTGTCGGTTTTGTGACATTTCACTTGTTTTCTTCATTTATCACCTAAAAACCGTGTATTTCCTTGTTGTAGCAGAAACATCTCACCATCATCTTGTTCTTAAGGAGTTCCCAACGTTCTTGAAGGTAAACCTCATGTTATGTTAGTCATTCTTGAGGTGGAAACCGATTTCCACCATGAAAACCCTCTTTTTTGGTGTTTTGGTATCATCTAACTTGTGAAAGTTTCAACTCTTGTAAACCAAACTTGTGACCTGCATTTTTATGACTTAATGGACTCCCAAGAACCTGTTTTTAAAGTTCCAAGAGGCTACACACTCAAATCCACGGTTGATACATGGATTTCACCTTGAAACCCTTCTTTCTACATGTAACAACACCCTTTTAAGCATTTGTTTGAAAATCCTTTTAACCAAGACCCATAACCTACTCATGAACGACTTAATGACACCTTAATAATCTGTTTATGAAGTTAAATGAAGTGTTGGTAACATTTAAACTCAAGTTAAGATGGTTTACACAAGTGTATTGTCGGTTATGACATTTTCTACATATTTGAAGCATATGGATGTATAGATCAACTAGGCAACTTGTTGGGACTGAAATTTCAGTAGGTTTTAATGAATATTAGAAGTGTTAGCAATGTTTAATCTCTGGAATAAAGGACATGTTGTGATTTACCCTCTTTTAGTCACTTTCGGGACCCGAAAACATGGTAAAATGACTTTAAAAATAGTAAGAATATGAATTTAACACTCTTGAAAAGTATTCCAGGCTCAAAAATGATAAATAAAGTACTCTGGAGTCAATGGATAATTTAAATGGTCAAAGACACAAATAAATGACGTTTTAACTAAAAACGGGTACAAACCGAGCATCGTTTTTGAGAAAAATCCATAAAAATAGAGTTCAAAGCTAAGATTTATAAAATCATATGATTTCAGTAAGTTAAGTAATAAAAGACTTAAAGGATTTGAAAATTGGTCAAACAAGCTTTAAATGGTCAAACCCGGTCAAAACCGCGTTTTAACGGGTCAAACGTAAAAACAAGATTTTCAACTATAAAAGGCCAATTTACACAATTTAAGGACTTAAAAATTATAAAGATATCTTTTAGAAAATACCTACTGGTCCAAGATTCAAATATATGAAAACTCCAAATTACTGTTAAAACTATCCGGCTTTTACCGTAACCGGGAGCGTTAAACGCGCAGTTTTTAAATCGAACCCGTAAACTAAAGTTTTGAAGCACTTACTCCATAATAATTATAATATGACTCTAATAATCTGATTTTTGGTCTTAAATGACATAAGGGCAAGAAACTAAACTTGAGGGTAGAAACTGTCAATTTTGAAACTTGAGGGACCAAACTGTAAAATTTTTCCAAACCTTATAACCGACTTCCAGGAAGCTAATAAACACTTGAACAACAAAATTTCTTAGTATACTTAACCAAATGAAGTGAAAATCCCAATTTTCATGAAGACGCCTTGACCTGCCATAAAAGGAATTTTTATACAAACCTTCACGAAACCAAAGCCTTACTAGCTAAACCCTTGACACCATTGTTGCACCTTAATGAGTTTAGGGCAGTAGCTTATTACTTAATATGTACATGTTAGGGTGCTAGACTTGAGACACTTCCCGGTACACCAAGAGACTTTTGACTGGAACCTAAGGTGAGTTCTAGTGATCCCCCTTTTTACTATTGTTTTGGGATGAAACATGCTCTACTTTTTATGAACTATGATTGTGCTTTACTTGATGATTCTATGTGGGATTTGTGGTTACCTGCTGATACTTATATCATGATCATTAATTCTTTCGTGAACCGCTTGTTTATATGGATAGATCTATTTGGGGAATCCCCCACACACAGTGGCTTCCGTTCCAGGAAGGTTACCCCACTGAGATCCTAAGGGGTCGTTGTGGCATGTAACAAGTTTTGTTAAGATACTATGGTGAACCATCCGGGCAGGTAGGGTTCACTGGTTTGGGGCTCAGTTTTTCCTTCGGGAATATCCGGTAAAACACAACTTTAGAAGAGGCCAACCGGGACTGAGTGCAGGGTTGATTATGATTTTTCCCACGATGATAAACAATGATTATTTCTTTTAATCAAAGAAGGATTTGTTAAGTCCTTTTGTTTTTAAACTTTAAGCACTTGAATTCACCAACTTTTTAGTTGACACAATTTTCTTTTGAGCATGTTTCAGGTAATGTATGAAGAGATCCTAGCTGTTGTGAAGACCTAGACTTATCCCCGTGACATGGCATTGGCATATTTTCCTTGATGAAACATTTGAACAATTTTATATTTGTGTTGAACAAGTACAATTTATTTTTATGGATGATTGTAAAACTCATTTGGGGGCTTGATGTGTTTCTAGCCCCGCTATCTTTTCAAAAACATTAATGCCATGTGATATTCTCTCCTTTGAGCTCTTATAATGGTTTGTTTCCGCTGCCATATGTTGTTGCTAGTCTGTGACGTCCCACCCTACCTGGGCCCGGGGTGTGACCTCAGATTGGTATCAGAGCCAAAGGTTGTAGAGAAGTCGGGAATACCATAGTAGACCCTAGGCTACAACCCTGATACCCTAGGACTGTCCTTGGGAAGTGTGGGTTGGGATGATCGGGTTGGGTAAATTGATGATTACACTTGATCAACGTAATCATGAATTTACCGGACGCGTAATTTCCATCACTGATCTTTAGGTTATGGTTGGACTTTTTCTGGTTTATATTGATGATTTGAAACTAATTTAAAAGGGGATTTAAATGATTTTTATGATGAACTATGTTATCCGATACTACTTGAAGAAACTATTGATCTGGGCAAACAGACAGCTATATGTTGGAATAACAGATACTATTGCCATCACTACTATTATAGTACTATTATATAATCATGAGCTATGAGAAACCAAATTACTCATGATGTATTTCTTACAGGACAACGTCTATGGCTGATAAAGGAAAGGCGCCTGCTCACCCCGACACTGAGACCACTCCTACCGGAACTGAGAGAGGAGAGAGAAGCCCCAGACAGAGTATGAGGCGTACCTCCGGAGATGCGGACATCCAGGGTGGATATCCGTCACGTCCGAAGACACTGAGGCTTCCGAGGACTCTTCCTCCACATCACCTCCCGAAGCCGAACGCGATCCCACTCTCCTCAAGTAGCTGCTCCGACCCTCTCACCCATCCCACCTATTGGGAATAGGGGTGCGCGTACTGTCACCCGACCTCGCAAAAGCGTTAGGCCAGGATCCTCCGTATCCTTTAGGATGCCTCCTCCTCCTCCCCCGCCTGTTAGGATTCCGACATCGGTACCTCCACTGTTTGACCCTCGTGACGAACGCCTGATGCCGCCGAGACATAGTATGTATGACGGCCCTAGCGTACTGGCTGGTGATAGGTACTCCCAGTCGAGTCGCCGGGCAAGTGATGTAGGACCCTCCGATGCGACATTGGATGAGATTTTGAGGACTGTTCGCCGTCATGAGCTGACTGTTCAGCACGCCACTCGAACTTCTCAGTCGGCTCAATTCCAGGCTATGATGGCTACACAGGGAGTGAAGCGTTTGGAGCAGGAGCAGAGAAGGAAGAAGGGTACAGGATGGTTTGGATGGCTAAAGAGGAAGTGGATGTGAGAGCTGGAGTACTCAGTGGGATTATCTGTCTGTGGACAGTAGAAGGAAACTATTTGAATTCTTATTCGATACTATTATTTTATTATCATGGGGGTGATGGCACCTTCCAAATTGTAAGAGCATGACTCTGATTTATATTTGTTTGGATGATACTATCGTAAACTGCTATTGGGATGCTAGAATTATTAAACTGTCTGTATTAAATTGCTATATGTTTTGTTGTGCCTTGAAATTGGTCTGTGCCTTTTCTAAATTGTTGCCCAACTGTTATGTCGTGTTTTGATTAGACTTTGTAAGGTTCTTTAGTGGGTTGTAAATACATATGTGCATGCCATGATCCCTCTTCCGAGGCATGGTGTGATAGGATAATGATGCATAGGCTATCCGAAACAAAATTTATGAGATGCTAAACGAATCTATTTGTGATACTATCAGAATGCCGACTCGCAGAGGAACACGTTTTGGTCGACGTGGAGCCACCAGGGGCCGCCATGAGGAAGCAAGGCCTATTGGAAACCAACCTACTCCACCAGGGACTCCCCACGGGGAAAATACTAATCAAGAGAGTGAAGAAAGGATTGCTAACCTCGTAGCTCAGCAACTGGCTAACGCCATTCCGACTATTATTGCACAGATAAATGCGGACCGGGATAACACTACTGGTAACGACCGGCCGGTGAACGATGAGAGCCACGACGAAGAAGCCGAGGCGTTAAGGAATGGATGCTCTTATAAGACCTTCATGGCATGTAAGCCTAAGGACTTCTATGGCACCGAGGGTGCTATAGAGACTTACAGGTGGATTGACGAAATGGAAGCGTCTTAGACATCAGCGAGTGCAAGATGGAGCATATGGTGAGGTTTGCATCACAATCTCTCAAGGGATCAGCTCTTGAATGGTGGAAGTCCATTACTCAGAGCCGTGGAAGAAACGTGGCTAATCGAATGGGTTGGACTGAATTCCGAGAGCTAATGACCAACAAATATTGCCCCATCAATCAACTCGAGAAGCTGGAGACAGAATTTTTAAGCTTGGAGATGAAAGGACCCAACTACACCGAATACATCAATCGTTTCTTAGCCCTGTCCCGACTTGTGCCACATTTGGTGACGCCAGAAGCCAAAGGTGTAGCACGGTTCATCTGGGGACTACACCCAAGAGTTAGGGGTATGGTCGTTCCTCCCAGCCTGTAACCCTGCAAGCTGCTGTCGACCTTACCAGCAGTTTGACTGATGATCTAATTAGGGCTGGATGGACCGATCAAGCAAGGGCTGATGAGAAGAAGAAGTTTGTTGGTGAGAAAAGGAAGTGGTTTGAAGCGAAAAGAGCGGTTGGAAGTAGTAGTGGGTCAAGTAGAAGGAGTTCTGAAGGAGTGAGACGTGATGATCAGGGAAGCAAAAACCGGAGATTGTATACGGGGACAAGCCCATTCTGCAGCAAGTGCAAGTTACATCATCAAGGGGAATGTAACCCGATGCCCTGTTTTAGGTGCAAGAGAACAGGCCATTTAATTAAAGACTGTACTTACGCACCGGGGAAACAATGCTATGAGTGTGGAGATCCAGGGCATATGAGGAACAAGTGTCCTAAGCTGGGTAGAGACAAGGATGCCAAGCACAACAAGCCTAAGGGAAGAGCTTTCGTTATGGACCCAGCAGGAGCTCGTAGGGAACCCGACGTGGTCAACGGTACGTTCCTTGTAAACAATCATCCCGCTACTGTACTGTTTGATACTGGAGCGACTGCTAGTTTTATCTCTAGTACTTTAGGCCATTGATTGACTTAGACGTGTGTACCTTGACTGATACATTTACCGTAGAATTAGCTGACGGTAATATTTTAGAAGCTAACGAAATCATTAGGGATTGCCCCCTGAATCTAAAAGGGAATACGTTTAAGATTGACTTGATGCCCATTAAGTTAGGAGGATTTGATGTGGTTGTGGGTATGGACTGGTTAGCGAAGCATAAAGTCGAAATCGTATGTGATGAGCGACTACTCAAGATACCGTTGAGCGACGAAGAAGTGTTAGTGGTAGAAGGTGAAAGGAGTAACACTCTATACCCTATGATATCCCACTTAAAAGCTACCAAGAGCTTGATGAAGGGATGTCCAGCTTTTATAGTATATGTGATGAAAGCCCAAAAGGAGAAGAAGATCGAAGAGATTCCCGTGGTTTCGGAATACCCAGAGGTGTTTCCGGAAGAACTACCAGGACTTCCCCGAATCGGCAAGTTGAATTCCAGATAGACTTGTTGCCTGGTGCTGCACCAGTAGCCAAGGCACCGTACCGACTCGCCCCACCTGAGATGAAGGAGCTAATGGTACAAATTCAAGAACTACTGGACAAGGGATTTATACGTCCGAGTGTCTCTCCATGGGGTGCCCCGGTACTATTCGTGAAAAAGAAAGACGGAACCCTGCGAATGTGTATTGATTACAGGGAATTGAATAAGCTGACCATAAAGAACCGTTACCCTCTTCCGAGAATAGATGACCTATTTGATCAACTGCAAGGAGCAAGTTATTTCTCCAAAATAGACTTGAGGTCAGGATACCACCAACTGAAGATAAGAGAAGAAGACATACCCAAAACAGCCTTCCGAACTAGGTATGGACACTATGAGTACTTGGTCATGCCCTTTGGACTGACTAATGCTCCAGCAGCATTCATGGACCTCATGAACCGCGTTTGCCGCCCTTACCTCGACAAGTTTGTGATCGTGTTTATTGACGACATACTGATTATTCCCGAAGTAAAGACGAGCACGAGAAGCATCTCAGGCTAATTCTTGAATTGCTCAAGAATGAGCAACTATATGCCAAGTTCTCTAAATGTGAATTCTGGATGCGCCAGATCCAATTCTTAGGTCATGTGGTAAATGAGGATGGGATTCAAGTTGACCCTTCCAAGATTGAGGCCATAAAGAATTGGAAGATTCCTGAAACTCCTACGGAGATAAGGCAATTCTTAGGACTGGCTGGCTATTACCGGAGATTTATAAAGGACTTCTCGCGTATAGTGCAACCTTTGACCGCACTAACCAAGAAGAACACAACCTTTGTGTGGGAGCGAGAGCAGAACGAGGCGTTTGAAACGCTTAAGGAGAAGTTATGCAGTGCACCTATCCTTGCTCTTCCAGAAGGAGTAGAAGACTTCGTGGTCTATTGTGACGCTTCGCGTCAAGGGCTAGGATGTGTATGATGCAACGCAACAAGGTGATTGCTTACGCATCGAGACTGCTGAATGATCATGAGAAGAACTACACGACGCACGATCTGGAGTTGGGTGCCGTGGTGTTTGCCCTCAAGATGTGGAGGCACTACCTTTATGGCACAAAGTGCATCATCTACACTGACCATAGAAGCTTGCAGCATATCCTTGACCAAAAGATGCTCAACATGCGTCAGAGAAGATGGGTCGAGCTATTGAACGATTACGAGTGCGAGATCCGCTACCATCCTGGTAAGGCCAATGTTGTGGCGGATGCATTGAGCCGAAAGGAAAGAGAGAAACCTCTTCGAGTACGAGCCTTAAGGATGAGTGTGTATACCAACCTTATTGCAAAACTGAAGGAAGCTCAAGGCGAGGCATTAAAGGAAGAAAAATTAAAGGAAGAAGGATTGACTGGAATGGAAAAGCAATTTGAGATAGGGGACGATGGTACATATAGATATGGTGGAAGGGCTTGGGTGCCAAAACACGGAGGAATTCGAGAAGTAATCCTCGACGAAGCACACAAGTCTAGGTATTCAATTCACCCTGGAAGTGATAAGATGTACCAGGATTTAAAGACACTTTTCTGGTGGCCGGGAATCAAGAGATCAATCGCCGTTTATGTGGGGAAATGTTTAACTTGTGCCATGGTAAAAGCTGAGAACCAAAAACCATCAGGAACGTTACAGCAACCTGAAATCCAGAATGGAAATGGGATAATGTTACGATGGATTTTGTTACCAAGTTGCCCAGAACGTTTAAAGGTCACGATGCTATTTGGGTAATAGTGGATAGATTAACAAAATCAGCTCACTTCTTGCCAATTAGAGAAGACTACGACATGACGAAATTGGCCCAACTTTATGTCGACGAGATTGTAACGAGGCATGGAGTGCCTTTGTCGATCATCTCCGACCGTGATAGCCGTTTCACCTCTCGTTTCTGGAAATCGTTCCAGCAAGCTTTAGGAACCCGTTTAGATCTAAGCACGGCTTACACCCTCAGACCGACGGACAGAGCGAAAGAACTATTCAAACGATGGAAGACATGTTAAGAGCTTGCGTGATGGACTTTGGCGGAAACTGGGATAACCATCTTCCTTTGGTGGAATTCGCCTATAACAATAGTTACCACGCGAGTATCAAAGCCGCTCCGTATGAGGCCCTTTATGGCAGGAAATGCCGATCACCCTTGAGTTGGAATGAGATTGGTGACAGCCAAGTGATGGGACCCGACATAGTGTTGGAAACCACCGACAAGATCTATAAGATAAAGGGGACTGAAAGAGCCAGGGATCGACAGAAGAAGTACGCTGACAGGAGGCGGAAACCTCTAGAGTTCCAAGTGGGCGACAGGGGTGATGCTAAAAGTAGCACCGTGGAAAGGAACGAGTGAGGTCGGAAAGAGAGGAAAGTTAAGCCCAAGATACATTGGACCATCGAAATAATGGCGAGAATTGGCCCAGTGGCATATAAGTTGAAACTACCCCCGGGGTTGAGTCACATACACGACACCTTCATGTGTCAAACTTGAAGAAGAGCATGGTAGACAAAACCCTGAAACTACCATTAAAAGAAGCAAGAATAAACGACAAACTGAATTTTGTGGAAGAACCCGTGGAGATTACGGATCGTTTGGTCAAACAACTCCGGCGGAGCCGCATACCCAAGGTTAAGGTTAGATGGAACTCCAAGCGAGGACCCGAATTTACTTGGGAGCGTGAAGATGAAATGAGGAAGAACTATCCACACCTCTTCAAACCCACCCGTTCAGTCTCTAATCAGAGTTAAAATTTCGGGACGAAATTTCCTAAACGGTGGGAGAATGTGACAACCGACCTCCAGGTTGTTACCCTAACCCTAGATTACTTGCATCATTATCCATGTTATGAGTGCTAATAATTGAAACTATTCAACCCTACTATGAAATTGGAAACAATTCTTACTACTTGATGTAAATTATGATTTTATGTGATTTTTATTATTGACTTTTAGCTAATTTAGGTTTCTACCTTTAAAATTAGTGTCCCGGGAATGTCAACTAGTCACCCTTACAAAATTAAGTTCAAGAGAAGGCAATTAAAATGTGAGCATACACACTCACACTTGCATAATTTTCGGCCATGCATGCATGGGCATGCATTAGATACCTCAATTCACCATCCACTAATAATACATTATACCCAATACTACAAAATTACACTACATAATAATTAAATTAAAATTAAATAAATCCCCCACTACTCCATTCGGCGCCCCCTCACCACTCCTCTCCTCTCTTCACCACCAAAATTTAATCAGGAAACTCCCCCACTAACACAAGTTCGGCCGCCCCCCTCACCAACTCCTCCTCCTCTCTCACCACCACACCCACACACCATCACCTTCATGCATCATTCTGTTCACATCTCTCCCACTCTCTTCTCAACTCTCACCATCTCCACACACACACACACAACACACCTCCACAACACTCTCAACAAACACACATCTCAAGATTCAGCCAATAGAAAAAAATTCGCATAAGAACACACACACTTTTTGGTCAAGAGATTCGAACTGACACCTCACAACACTCTCAAAACAATTCTCTCTAAGACTTGTGCAAGAAAATTCGAAGAACATCACCAAGTTCATTCGGCCAAGAGCAACCCGCAAGGAAGTGGCCTAGTTCGTGAGTTTTGGTCACACAACCACACTTGTTCCACCTTTCTAGCCTTGGTTCGAGCTTCTCCATTCAAGTCCAAGGAGTTTCAAGCCATCCACGACCAACAACACCTTCTAAACCGTGAGTTACATCGAGTGTAAGCTCATGTTGTTGGTTTTGTGACATTTCACTTGTTTTCTTCATTTATCACCTAAAAACCGTGTATTTCCTTGTTGTAGAAGAAACATCTCACCATCATCTTGTTCTTAAGGAGTTCCCAACGTTCTTGATGGTAAACCTCATGTTATGTTAGTCATTTTTGAGGTGGAAACCGATTTCCACCATGAAAACCCTCTTTTTGGGTGTTTTGGTATCATCTAACTTGTGAAAGTTTCAACTCTTGTAAACCAAAATTGTAACCTGCATTTTTATGACTTAATGGACTCCCAAGAACCTGTTTTTAAAAGTTCGAAGAGGCTACACACTCAAATCCACGGTTGATACATGGATTTCACCTTGAAACCCTTCTTTCTACATGTAACAACACCCTTTTAAGCATTTGTTTGAAAATCCTTTTAACCAAGAACCATAACCTACTCATGAACGACTTAATGACACCTTAATAACCTGTTTATGAAGTTAAATGAAGTGTTGGTAACATTTAAACTCAAGTTAAGATGGTTTACACAAGTGTAATTGTCGGTTATGACATTTTCTACATATTTGAAGCATATGTATGTATAGAACAACTAGGCAACTTGTTGGGACTGAAATTTCAATAGGTTTTAATGAATATTAGAAGAGTTAGCAATGTTTAATCTCTGGAATAAAGGACATCTTGTGATTTACCCTCTTTTAGTCACTTTCGGGACCCGAAAACATGGTAAAATGACTTTAAAAATAGTAAGAATATGAATTTAACACTCTTGAAAAGTATTCCAGGCTCAAAAATGATAAATAAAGTACTCTGGAGTCAATGGATAATTTAAATGGTCAAAGACACAAATAAATGTCGTTTTAACTAAAAACGGGTACAAACCGAACATCGTTTTTGAGAAAAATCCATAAAAATAGAGTTCAAAGCTAAGATTTATAAAAATAATATGCTTTCAGTAAGTTAAGTAATAAAAGACTTAAAGTATTTGAAAAATTGGTCAAACAAGCTTTATATGGTCAAACCCGGTCAAAACCGCGTTTTAACGGGTCAAACGTAAAAACAAGATTTTCAACTATAAAAGGCCAATTTACACAATTTAAGGAATTAAAAATATATAAAGATATCTTTTAGAAAATACCTACTGGTCCAAGATTCAAATATATGAAACCTCCAAATTACTGTTAAAACTATCCGGCTTTTACCGTAACCGGGAGCGTTAAACGCGTAGTTTTTAAATCGAACCCGTAAACTAAAGTTTTGAAGCACTTACTCCATAATAATTATAATATGACTCTAATAAACTGATTTTTGGTCTTAAATGACATAAAGGGGCAAGAAACTAAACTTGAGGGTAGAAACTGTCAATTTTGAAACTTGAGGGACCAAACTGTAAAATTTTTCCAAACCTTATAACCGACTTCCAGGAAGCTAATAAACACTTGAACAATAAAATTTCTTAGTATACTTAACCAAGTGAAGTAAAAATCCCAATTTTCATGAAGACTCCTTGACCTGCCATAAAAGGAAACTTTTTATACAAACCTTCACGAAACCAAAGCCTTACTAGCTAAACCCTTGACACCATTGTTGCACCTTAAGTGAGTTTAGGGCAGTAGCTTATTACTTAATATGTACATGTTTGGGTGCTAGACTTGAGACACTTCCCGGTACACCAAGAGACTTTTGACTGGAAACCTAAGGTGAGTTCTAGTGATCCCCCTTTTTACTATTGTCTTAGGATGAAACATGCTCTACTTTTTATGAACTATGATTGTGCTTTACTTGAAGATTCTATGTGGGATTTGTGGTTACCTGCTGATACTTATATCATGATCATTAATTCTTTCGTGAACCGCTTGTTTATATGGATAGATCTATTTGGGGAATCCCCCACACACAGTGGCTTCCGTTCCAGGAAGGTTACACCACTGAGATCCTAAGGGGTCGTTTGTGGCATGTAACAGGTTTTGTTAAGATACTATGGTGAACCATCCGGGCAGGTAGGGTTCACTGGTTTGGGGCTCAGTTTCTTCCTTCGGGAACATCCGGTAAAACACAACTTTAGAAGAGGCCAACCGGGACTGAGTGCAGGGTTGATTATGATTTTTCCCACGATGATAAACAATGATTATTTTCTTTTAATCAAAGAAGGATTTGTTAAGTCCTTTTGTTTTTAAACTTTAAGCACTTGAATTCACCAACTTTTTAGTTGACACAATTTTCTTTTGAGCATGTTTCAGGTAATGTATGAAGAGATCTCAGCTGTTGTGAAGACCTAGACTTATCCCGTGACATGGCATTGGCATATTTTCCTTGATGAAACATTTGAACAATTTCATATTTGTGTTGAACAAGTACAATTTTATTTTTATGGATGATTGTAAAACTCAATTGGGGGCTTGATGTGTTTCTAGCCCCGCTATCTTTTCAAAAACACTAATGCCATGTGATATTCTCTCCTTTGAGCTCTTATAATGGTTTGTTTCCGCTGCCATATGTTGTTGCTAGTCTGTGACGTCCCACCCTACCTGGGCCCGGGGTGTGACAGATTGTCTCAGTTTCTCCTGAAGAATGGTTACACTAGAGGTACCATTGATAAGACTCTTTTCATAAGGAAGTCTGGGATAGACATCTTGCTCGTTCAAGTTTATGTTGATGACATCATATTTGGCTCCTCAAATGACCAAATGTGTAAAGACTTTGAGAGCATCATGAAGAAGAAGTTTGAGATGAGTTCCATGCGAAAAATGGACTTTTTCCTTGGAATTCAGGTGAAGCAAATGAAGGAAGGCTTTTCATCAGTCAATCTAAGTATGTCAATGACATCTTAAAAAGATTTGATATGAAAGATTGTAAGTCAGCAAAAACACCTTTACCCAGAAATCACAATCTCTGCCCTGACTCTGAGGGGGAGGATACTGATTAACATCAGTATAGAGTAATTATTGGTTCTCTAATGTATCTCACAGCAAGTAGAACCGATATCATGTTTTCAACTTGTATTTGTGCAAGATATCAAGCTGCTCCAAAGGTGTCTCACCTAGTTGTTGCCAAGAGAATCCTTAGATACCTTAAAGGAGCACCTAAACTAGGTCTCTGGTATCTAAGAAATAATGATTTTGATCTCTATGGTTACTCTGACAGTGATTATGGTAGGTGCAATATCAACAAGAAATCAACATCTGGTGGATGTCAATTTCTTGGTGGAAGGATCATCTCATGGCAATGCAAGAAGCAAACCTGTGTCTCTACATCAACTGCTGAAGCTGAATACATTGCTGCTGCTAGTTGCTGTGCTCAGCTGCTGTGGATTCAAAACCAGATGATAGACTACGGATTCAACTTCATGAGCACTCCTATCCATATTGATAACAACAGTGCTATCTCCATTACTGAAAATTCAGTGAAGCACTCCAAAACTAAACACATCGATATCAGGTATCATTTCATTCGAGATATTCATGAGAAAAATCTTATCAAGCTAATCAAAGTTGATTCAAATGATGACTTGTTCACCAAAGCCTTTGATGAACAAAGATTCAAATATCTCATTACAGCTATTGGGATGATAAACCTTGATTAGTATATCTCATTTGAAATTTTTTTTATGTGTAAAGTTTTATGTCAAAACAATCTAAGCCCTGTTACAAAAGGTCTTTCTCTAAATTTTTATCTAAGTATGAATTCTTCCGAAGAGGAATTAACCCTCGGAAGATATTTTCCATATCTTCTGAAGCAAATTCCTCCCAGGATAATTTTCTTCTCGGAAAAATTGTTAAGTCTCGGAAGAAGCGATTGATTTCATATCAGATCTACTTCCGAAGCTTGTAACATTCTCCATTCGGAAAGCAACATATACTCTCGGAAGTAAAAACTTTACCTTCGGAAGTAAATTTGCCTTGGGAAGAATATTACCTTCGGAAATCCTTTATACTCTGAAGAAAGATTTTACTGTGTAACAGAAATCTTTTGGGCCCCACTCTGTAAAGGTAAAGATTTTGTTAATGATGTCAGATTATTTAAATGGACTAACCTTACCGCCCATGTCACATCATCCACTGAAACCTCCCATCATCTTATCCAAACCTCCTTTAAACCGCCATTCCACCCGTTTAAATACATCCGGTTAATCACTTTCATCCTTTTTACCAAAATTACTGCCCTAATAGCTTTCTTCATCTTCAATTTGCCCAAATTCCGAACTATCTTCTTACTACTTTCTCAAATGGAACTTAACCCTCAGCACAACCAAGTTGCACTCTTTGACTCTTCAAGGGATGCTGACTTCTCAGATATCATCTCCTTTCTAACCCAATCTTCTTACTACACTGCCTTGAGTGTTAACCCCACGGTTTACTAAAATCATATGTCTGAATTTTGGGCAAACAGTCAGATTGAAACCCTAAATGGGGTTCGTGTCATTAGATCGAGCATCTATGGCTAGGAGTTGGTCATTTCTGAACAAATCATCAGGGAGCATCTAGAGCTTCATGATGAGGGCGCTCCAACAAAATTCCCCAAAGAAGATCTGGACAACACTTATATCCAAATGGGATATGGTGGAGATGTTAGCAGGTCAACCGTCTACAATTCAACTTCTCTTACAACTAGAAGTTCATGCTACATGTAGTTCTTCAATGCTTGTCCAACAAATCGAGGGGATGGGATCAAATCCCATATGAACTTGGGTGCCTAGTTCATGGTTTGGTGAGAAGCCTCCGTTTCAACTACTCAAGATTTATGCTGACCAATCTTATGGGAAACCTTCAACGGGACACATTCTTTATGTATCCCAGGTTTCTTCAGCACATAATCAATTGTGAGCTGGACAAGAGCAAGCTTGTGTGCGTAGCTGCTCTGATTGTTCCTCAAATGAGGCCGACCATCTTCAAAACTTTGAAGAGAGTGTCCACCAACTTCACCAGAAGAGATACTGCAATTCTTCCAGGTATGATTGAGTCACTGGCTCCTGGTGACATCCCTGTTAACCCCACAGGTGATGAACCCACACCAGCAACTACCCTCACTTTGCCAAATCTACCTTCTCCACCGATTACCTTCACTTATCAAAGACGCCTTAAACGAACCCTTGTTCAATATTCTCTGATTGAACAAGCTCCTCATGTTCTACCCAAAAAGGCTAGAGTGGAACAATGGGCTCCCACTCAGCCTGAGGTCCAACCATCCTTCACAATTGACCTCAATATGGGTCTTGAGTCTTCTCAGTCTCAGACCCATGAGCCCGAAACCTAGGTTTTACTTCCATATCCTTTACTGACCTATTAATCGGAGCTGATGAAGAGATTATGTCTCTTCAGGGCAATGAAGTTGATCCACAACA
The DNA here is from genome assembly GCA_025215565.1 of Flaveria ramosissima. Taxonomy (NCBI): domain Eukaryota; kingdom Viridiplantae; phylum Streptophyta; class Magnoliopsida; order Asterales; family Asteraceae; genus Flaveria; species Flaveria ramosissima. The sequence goes on from CM046039.1 coordinate 48,444,839, forward strand.
CCCTCTCAATGATCAACAGAGCCCAGAGAGATCTCTTATCTCTAGCCCCCATCAGCAAACCTTTACTGAGGTGGGTCCCACTAATGTGGAGGGGACTCATGTAGAATCAACTGCAACTACTGAAAGAGCCTCAAGGGATCCTCAGGACAGTGGTAACATTACTGAGACTGAATCTACGGCAACCATGCCCTTTGATGACTCTGGAAGAGACATCATTGAGCAAGGGAAACCACGGCGCCAAGAAACCACATCTGGTGGTGAGGATGAACATACAAGGTATGTTACCTCATCTCCCCATGATTCTTCAAAAAAAGATGAGGGATGACTGCAACTCACCATTGAAGACCTACTTTCTAAAGTCTCAAATCTTGAATCTAAGGTTAGGACTTTAGAGGATAGGTCTGCCACTCAGCAACTTGAGATTGAAAATCTCAAGGCCAAACTAGCTGAGAAACATATTGAGAGGTCTGTTAGGCACATACCAATTCAGGTCTCTTTGACCTCTTCCTCTAGCTCATCAAGCTCCCAGGATGATGCTACCAAAAAGGGGGAGAGTGTTCAGGGACAAAGCCAAAGACAAGAGGAGCCACAAAGTCAAGCTCTCACTTCCCTAAGCTTAAAATATCATATGCGACAAGCTTTAGTTTTTCCTGAGCCTCCTCCAGTTGTAATTCAAATTGATCAAAGGATGCTCCAAGATCTCGATAGGTTCTTCAACAAGTTCCTTTTAGAATCTCTTATTGGACAGCCAAGTCCTGATCTGTCTGTGATCTACTTCGGAGCTTAAGAGCTTCAGAGGTTAAATGCACCTTCTACCACTATTAAGGAAGTTGGTCAACCTAAGGTCCAACTGGAACCTGAGATTAACTTCAAAGGGGAAACATGGACTGATGGCCCAACAACTGAGACAGTTGGGACAGATAGTGCATTCTCACAGAGTTCCGAAGCACAAGTCAAAGCCTCGGAAGAACAATTTCAATCTTCCGAAGCTGAGATTGCAGCTGCGGAAGGACTATTCTCCTTATCCGATGATATAATAGTCACATATGCAATCTTAGAATTTGCATCTGAGGTTAATAGGAGGATTTTCTCACCCAACCCCTAGCTCAGACATCAGCATTAACTCCAGCTTCCATCTTTACTACTCAACCTGAACCTTCCATCCAAGAACCCCCAAAGTCTAGCACTTCCGAAGACATCAAAGGAAAGAGGAAGATGACTAAGGAAGAGCTTCAGGAGGAAGAAAGGTTCGAAAAACTAAAAAGGAAAGGTAGACTTCCAACTGGAAAACTGCTAGCTTCCAGTAGCAAAGCAGCTGCAGCCAACCAGGAGGCAGTCAACAATAGAAGAAGAGTAGAGATCACTGATAGACTTGTCAGTCTAGGAGCTGCGAATGAATATGTACTCCTGCTACCACTAGAGGAGTTAGTTGAGCTGGAAAAGGCAACTTTGCTGCAAAAACAGCAAAGAGAAGAGGCAGCAAGGTTGGCCTTAGAAGAAGAAAAGGAGAGGAAATAAAGAGAAGCTGATCAGCAGCTTAGGAGGGAAAGGATAACTTTCCTAACCTCCAGAGGGTTCTCTCTAGAAGAATTATCTCCACACAACAATGATACGATCTTATGGCTCTTCAACAAAGAGCAAGATCAAATGGAGAAAGAGAGAAAGAAAGCTCCAGGGAAAAGCTGATGCTGAAGAAGAAGAAGGAAGAGGAAGCAGGACTAGCTGCTGCCAAGAAGATAGGTGAGAAGGCCTAGATGAAGAGCTATCTCCGGGCTCATGGCTTCTCTAGCAGGCAGGTGGGTCGTATCTCTGAAAAGACCCTCCAGCGACATGTCAGTGACATAAAGGCTAACATTCGCTCGGGGAAGAGGAAGGAGATGTACAGAAGGGGACAGGGGATGATCTTCAAATCAACTACTCAACCCCAACTTCAAACCCAACCACAACCTGAACCAATTCCCTTTCCATTCCCCATCAAAACTGAACCAACCACTGAACCATACACCCCTGAACCTACACCATCACCCCTACCAACCTCTTCACCTCAACCACCTAAGCTACCCATCCTCCAACCCAAAACACTAGCCAGAACCCAAACACATCAACCTACCCAACAACCCCTCAAACCATCCCCTCAGCCTTCTAAACATCTCTCCTTCGAGGAGTTCAAGGCAATCAAGACAAAGCTCATAAATTGCACAACCCTGAGCGACATCTCCTGTGAGGAGGATTCAGTCAATTTGACTTATGTTGATGGATCCTCATGTTCCCTCACTAGAGATCAATTTCTTGATCTGCCAAGAGGAACATTGGACCAAGCTGCAAATCTCGTTGGCCTCAAAAGAAGTTAAGGAGAAGGCTGGTGACTCTACTGGATACCAAGAAAGGTGACCGGGTGCCAAGACAACCTCTTGCACCTAGGAAGAAGATCACCCAGTGGAGGTTCAAAGACTCTTCTCACAACTTTATTGTTGAAAAAGAGAATGGAGAGCTCAACAAGCTAAGTGCCTCATCTCTGCTACACTTAAGCAGATTTGATATTGCTGAGTTAGCAGAGAAGCCATTCTCTAACCCTTCAAACTCTGATGTAGCTGCTCATATCAGAAATCATCTAGGCAGTCTTCATATGGCAGAGCTAACTACTAGGACCAAGGTTGAAGAAGAGATGAAACTAAGAGAGGAGGAGAAAAGGAAGGGATCAACAACCAAAGGCAAAGCCTTTCTACAAATGGTTGAAGGTCCTGAACTTGAATCCAGAGTCAGATGGGAGTATGACTATAACTCCCGTCAACTAACTCTTTTTAGGGGGACGCAACAGAGGGTGCATGTCATTCAGAGTGATAGACTGGATCTCCTATCCACTAATGACTTGTACAAGCTTCTCAGCACCACTTTAGGGAAGAACAAAGAAACAGACAAATATCTTTTGTCCTTGGTGTTGAAAGCTTTGAGAAGCAGAAACAAGTGAGGTTTTGGTAGCATCAGCCTAGGGGGAGTTTGTTGGATCTTGAAAGGCTGGTGCAACCAAAACCAAATCACTTAGAATATTTTGGTACAACTAATAAAGGACTTCCGAAGCTAAGTGTGGAACTTCCAAAGGAAAAAGGAGCTCTTCCGAAGACAAAGTGTAAAACTAACTTCTGAAGGAAAACTCCAGCTTCCGAAGACAAAGAACTTACTTCCGAAGATCTAGACTTAGAATGATAGATCAGAAGTCAACTTCCGAAGTATAGAAGTCCTCAAGCCTCGGAAGTATAGACGCCTCTTCCGAAGTATAAGTGGCTTTGGAAGAACTTGTTCTTCCGAAGCCAACTTACCTTCAGAAGACACTACTATTATCCATTGGACATAAGTATGGTCTCCTGGACACTCCGCTGCAGACCTCTGAGATACTGCATGGCGTTTTCTCAAAGGCCGTGTAGTTGACCATACTTTATTCCATTGTTTACCTTTATAATTTAGTACAGTTGCCATCTTTAGTTAGTGACAAAAGGTAAGTCATGGACATGTCATGACTACCATATCTTAGATAATACTTTATCTAATATACCTTAACTTTAGGATTGTAGTATATGCTTTAGTCTTAGGTTTCCAGCTGGTATCAAAGTATATCCGGCTGTAGGATCTAGTATATATAGTTTCTCATTGTAACTCATGTAACATGCTTGTAAGAGTCTTGTAATACTTTGAGTTGAGAAGTAATATATACAAGTGCCTTGAAAATTATTTTTGTGTGTTCTTTGCTACTTATTATATTATTATCAACTCTTATAAAAGACTCTACTACATCTGATTTGAGTGTTCTATAAGTGAGTTTGAGAGAAATCCAAGTGTTTAAGTGACAAACCCGATCCTGCAGTTTTGATTGGTTAGAATTGGTGGAGTGGAAGGACCTGATGGTGGCATAAATGGTGGGTTTTTTGGGGTTGCAGATGTGGGGGGTTTTGGTGTTAAGATGATCGGTGAGTTTAGTGATGTGGGTAACAAGGTGAGCAGTGTTTTGTGTCTTGGCATCAAATTTTGTGTTGAGGTTTTTAGTGGGTTTGCTTAAGTTGTTCAATTGAGTGGTTTGCTAGTTGGCTGCTGCACTGGACGCATTAGAGGCGGAAGTGGTGGTGGCGATGAGTTGAGCCATTTGCTCATTCAAGGAAGGTAGTGTTTCATCGGTAGTGGATGGATCTCTACGACACGGCATGGTGAGGGATTGAGGACGGAATGAAAGCACCAATGATGCACCCTTAGAGCAGTTGAGTCTCCAAGAACAAGAAGAAGAAAGAACAGAGAGAACACTTGGGGCAATTTTCTGATGATTTTTCATAAACTAAAAACAACTACTTAAATATGCAAGTTCCTATCGTGCACTTTATTATTTGTAACTAGAATTAAAAAACGTGAGCTAAGCACTTCTACCACTAACTAAAACATGAAATACATGGAAACATGGACCCATTTAACTCCTAAAATAATGCATGCAGTTGATGACTTGTTCAACCTTCTTTGAACCGGGCTGGCCTCCTTATGTCCCTCTTGGGCTTACTGTGAGTGGGCTGGTCCATCTGCTCTTGTGGACTATGCAATTGGTTTGTATCATTATGTATTGTATATTGTAACCTAATCATTTAGAGAAAGTAATTAAACAAGAAAAAACATATAAGAAAAGTAAAAGAAAAGAAATTAAATTAAATATATACCGTAGGCTTTAACCTGGGTAGCCACCTCAAAAGCCACATGTCTAACCAACTCCACCACCTCCAACTTTGATTTTAATCACTAAACTAAATTTGATTAATGACTAAAATGTTCTAAGAAAAAAAAGATAGAATTTTTTTTGTTTGACCAATAGAGATGCGACACATGACATGACGGTGGAAATCCACCAATCATGCTAAATAAATTATAGTGTAGACATAATCTGGATGATCTGGGCTTGTAAAGCCAAGTGGTTGTCTGTCATACACCTCCTCATCAATTATCCCACATAGAAAAGCACACCTGACCTCAAGTTGGTAAACCTTGAAATTCTTGAATGCAACAAAAGCAAAAAATATCCTAACAGCTTCAAGTCTTGCCATAGGAGCAAAAACATCTATGTAGTCAATCCATTCTTCTTATGTGTATCCTTGGACAACTACTCTGGCCTTGTTCTTGATGACAAGTCCTCTATAGTACTATTTGTTTCTAAATACCCATTTGGTACCTATTGTAGTCTTCCCTTGAGGAAGAGCACATAAGTTCCAAACCTTTTGTCTTTTGAATTGAAGTAGCTCCTTCTGCATAGCTTCAACCCAACTACCATCCTTCAAAGCTTTATCAACCTTCTTTGGCTCTATCTGGGACAAGAAGCAAGAGAATAGACAAACATTTTTTTCATGGGTTTGTCCTCTTGTTCTCACCCCTATGTCAACATCTCCAATGATGTTTGTGCTGGGTGTGACTTGTGGATAGTGAGTTGAGGAATCATAACAAATTGATTTGACAAATCCAAATTTGTGAAATTCAGATCTGGCATTAGAGCGTCAGCCACCACATCAGCACACTTATCAAGAGATGTGTGATCCAATGAGTGTGTGACATCATTGATGTTGTCTTCCAAAGAGTGGTTATCGACATCAAGAAATTCTTGATCACTGTCACCACCTTCATCTCCTCCTACATTTAAAGCTCCTTCATTTGAGTTTTGTGCCTCTGAGTTGAAATTTGTAGGCATCTCAGATGTATCAGCTGCATTTGTCATGGTTGTGCTTATAGGAACTCCATCTGCAGGGTTAGTTACCATTGTAGCTGAGGTAGTATTATTGTTTGATCTTCTCAGCTCAAATCTTGGGCCATGATCTCCTGTTGATAAGTTACCCATATATCCCGAAACATCTTCACAAGATTTGTTAAAACAGTTTGTAACTAAATCAAGATCGAACAGCCAATCAGAACTAGAATCTTTCACACTTGGAGTGTGCTCATTGAAGGTCACATTAGCTGATTCCTCAACTACTATAGTTCTGAGATCACAGCCAGTGGAAAGTTTAGGCTTGAAAAAAGCAAAGTAAAGTGTTACAACTGTAACCAGATGGGTCATTTTGCAAGGGAGTGCAAGGCACCCAGGATGTAAGGATTCCTATAAGTCTGATGCAGCTAAAACATCCAAAGTCTCTCTGCATGCATGCACTAAAGAACATAAGTGGAAATGCTTTGGAAGTTTTACACCATGCACAGAAATATTCTAAGTGTAAAATCTTCCAAAGCGAAGACCAACATCTTCCGAAGCCAAAAGTGAAGTCTTTCGAAGCTTCAAAGACAAAGTCTTCCGAAGCCAAAGAGTGAAGACAGATTTCTTCCGAAGACTTTTAGAGACATGCCTTTATATAATGTTCTTTACCATAAAGCTGGACCACCTTTACGCTGCAACTCTGTAAAGTCACCAACTTACATGAGTTGGTGAAAAGGTCCATGCTTTTGGTAACTGTACATTGAGGTCTTGAGTCTGTGCTTTCTACTTTATGTACTTTTATTCTTTTTGTAATATATTAGGATGTGACCTATGGCATGTCATAGTCACTAGTCAAAAGGCAATCTGCCTTTTGAATCTACATTTGATTTTGTGTGTTGTCTAGTCTTATGTATCCAGCTGGCTTTCAAAGTATGGCCGGCTGTAGATTGTAGTATATGTATCTCAAGTACTTGTAACTTTCCTTTATGCTTTGTAACATTTGTAATAGAACTTGAGAAGCAATATACAACATTCTTGAAAACCAATTACTTGTGTTGTTTGCTATCTTGTTCTATGTCATTCTTACTTGTGTTCTTAGCATCTTTCACAAAAGTTAACAAGTTCCCTATTTGATTTGTTAAGTGTTCTAAGTAACTATCCTCGTTGTGTTGTTGTGTTGTAAGTGCATACCCTTCAACGGTCATGCATTTGGTATCAGAGCATTCCATGCTCTTGATATAAGATTTCACCATCTTAAGATCCCTCACAAACATAAAATACTTAACAACTCAAATGGCAGCTATTACCAAAACTGATATTGAAACTCGAACTATGACTTTGATACTTAAGATTTCACCATCTGATCTTAAGTCTCCACTGATCACTCCTAAAGACTTTGATACTTGGTGTCAAAGAATGGAAGACTTCATCAAGTCTCAAGACTCCAGGATGTGGGACTCTGTTGTTGAAGGACCTTACATACAAAGCATCACTTCTGCCACTGGTGGTGGTATAATTCCAAAGGCTGTGGCTGATTACTCTGAAGAAGACAGGAAGAGAATAGAGATTGATCAGAAAGCCATGACAGCCCTTCAAACTGCTCTTCCAAACTCCATCTACAGAGGCTTCAAGAATTGCAAAACTACCAAACAACTATGGGAAGCACTGAAGCTGATGTATGAGGGGTCTACTAAAGCAAAGGAGAACAAGAAAGATCTCCTAAAGCAGCAGTTTGAAAACTTCACCTTTAAGGTAGGTGAAACCATGACTCTACAATATTTTAGGTATGTTGAGATTGTGGATACTCTAATGGATGTTGGAGTAACTCTTGAGGACAGAGACATTGTAAGGAAGTTTATGTCCTCTCTTCCTAGACAATGGACACATTACTGTGTTGTTATCAAGAGGACTGAGAACCTTAAGACTCTTACTCTTACAGAGTTGTATGGTATTCTTAGTGGCTACCAGATGGAGATGAACATGCAAAACTCATCTGGTAACTCCAGCAATCAACTGAGTTCAGCCCTCCATGTGGTTGAAAGGGAAAACATTGAACCACAAAACATCATCTTATATGCTACCCTGACAACTCACAAAATGGCCCTTTCATCACCTTTCTAGAGACTCCAAAGGAAAGCTATACTCAAGGAAGTCCTTTCCAAGAGACAAGTTCTTCTCATGCTTTTGTCTCTGCTGATGAAACCACAGTCAACTTTCTCTTCAGCCTTGAAGATTTGGACTGTATCCATACAGATGATCTGGAGTACATGGAGATAGTCCAGCAGATGGCTCTTCTCACTCACAGAGCTAAGAAGTTCTACAAGAGGACAGGGAGAAAGTTTCCAAGCAATGCAGCCAGTGGAATGTTTGGGCTGGATAAAAGGAAAGTAAAGTGTTACAACTGTAACCAGATGGGACACTTTGCAAGGGAGTGTAAGGCACCAAGGACAAATGGTGGCCAAGCACAAAGCAGACCAAACTACACTAAGAAAGCCCCCAGAATGAGAAGCCAAAGTAGCAAGCTGCAGTTGCTGTTGAAGAGGAGGCTTTGACTGGAGCTTTCAGGTAGAAGATGCATCTCCAAACCAAGCACTCATGGCAGCCACGATGAAGCCAAGGTATTGGAACATCTTTGTACTCCTGAATGCATTGCTAAAGTCAATAGATACGGGTCCTATAACTTAGAAACGAAATCTGATCTTGAGTCCTTAAATATCTTAAAAGCTGATTTTAAAAGAGCTGAAAATGATTATAAACTAAAGATAGAGGACTTAAAGAAAACCATTTCAACTCTTAAACATGAGCACACAAACTACAGGACTCAGATCAAAGACCTCATTACTAAGCTAACTGAATGCCAGGCTGAGCTTGTGATCAGCAAAGCCAAGGCAGAAAAATGTGTTCTTGAAGAAGAGACCTTCAAGAACATAATATCCTTATCCTTGCATGCAAAAGTTTGTTATCAAAATAAGCAGGGACTGGGATCTTGTGAGATAGCTCCTCCACACACAATCTTGTTAGTAAGATTTCCTAGGTGTGGAACTTGTGAAGATGAGCTTCCTCTCATAGATCCCGTGACTGAAGAGGATGAATAGGAGATGGTGGAGAATGGATCTGAGAAGAGTGAAGAGGAGCATTCTATAAAGGGTCACCATCCCTCTGAGGGGAGCAAAGCTGTTGGGATGACCAAGTCAAGAAGAAAGAACTTGATCAGGAAGGCCAAAAGAAAGTCAAAAAAGGCTCAAAAGATCAAGGCCACCTTCAATTATGCACAGAAACAAGTCTTCATCTCTGCAGGATATGAAGTGGTGAAGGCTGAAGAAACCAACTTGAACTCCATCAACAAGAATTCTAGTTCATGTCCAAATCATCCCATCATAAAAAAGAAGGCTGATCAGTTGTGCACCACTGCTATAGAACCTGAACCATCCAGCTCCAAAGGTAGTTCTATCCCCACAAGAATTGCCACAGCATCTGCAAAGATGAAGATGGAGAAGAAAAGTGATCAGGTTCAGCCTTGTTCACAAGAGATAACTCCTAGAAGGAAGAAAATAGACTGTGTTATGTGTGGGAGTACTTATCATTTTCTAAGGATTGTGTTTACAATCCAAAAAGTACTCTCCACATGACCAAGAAAGAAACTTTTAAGAGTTGAAGAAGAAGACGCAAGCTTTGGAAGGAAAGTCTGTTTCCTTCGGAAGCTCCAAAATGAAGAAGAAGACAAGTGGAAACTTGCCTTTGGAAGAAAATTTGGTCTCGGAAGAAAGGAATACTTCCGAAGCACTGAAGCCTGCTGCAGTGAAAGCAAGATCTTCCGAAGGTCCAGTCATTAAAACTTCCGAAGTCATCAAAACTTTCGAAGTATTGAAGGTCAGGGCTAAGCTTCCAAAGGTGGTGTGGAAGTCAAAGAAATACCAAGTGGCTGAAAGTTCTTCATCAACATCTGCAAATGATCCTTCTAGCATGACTATAGGATCAATTACTGTTGCATTGTCTTTAACTTCTATTGATGAGCCCAAGACCAATGAGGCTTGGGTTTCCAAATGTAACTAACCATCTCTTTTGTGCAGGAACAGCTCAAGACAAACAGAAATGTATGGATCATTGATAGTGGCTGTTCCAGACACATAACAGGCAATAGGTCACTACTCCAAAAGTTTGAAAGTATTGATGGAGGACCAGTTGCCTTTGGAGGCGATGCAGGAGGTTACATTACAGGAAGGGGCAAGGTCACAAATGGAAAGCTCAACATTGAGAAGGTAAACTTTGTTAAGGAGCTTGGGTACAATCTTCTAAGTGTATCCCGATTTTGTGGTCAGAGTCATAACATTCTTTTCACTGAGCATGAGTGCATTCTTCTCAGGCCCGGGTTGGTCATTCCTCATGAGCACATCCTGCCCAGAGCCCCCAGAAAAGGGAACATGTACAAGATGGATTTGCAAGAAACATCTCCCTCAGGAGAAGTTTCATGCTTTCTTTCTAAAGCAAATAATGATGAGTCTTTCCTCTGGCATTAAAGAATGTCCCATGTAAACTTTAAAAACATGAATAAACTAATTAAGAATGATTTGGTAACTGGAATACCAAAGAAAGAGTTTACAAGTGATGACCACTGTGTTGCATGCCTGAAAGGGAAGCAACACAAGGTATCTCACAAGCCAAAGGAAAGAAATTCCATCATTAATCCCCTACACTTATTACATATGCATCTCTTTAGGCCCACTAGTGTAATGAGTCTAGGAAGGACCTCTTATTGTTTGGTGACCACAGATGACTTTACATGATTCACTTGGGTCTTCTTTCTTAAAACTATGGATGAGACCCCTAAGATTCTGAAGAATTTCATCTTAAAGATTGTGAATCAATATGATCACAAGGTCAAAACCATAAGATGTGATCAAGGAACTGAATTCAAGAATCAAATCCTTGATACATTTTGTGATGAAAAAGGTATTGCAAGAAAATATAGTGCTCCGAGGACTCCTCAATAAAATGGAGTTGCTAAGAGGAGAAACATGACACTAATTGAAGCTGCAAGAACTATGTTGTCTGACTCTAAACTGCCTATCACCTTCTCGGCAGAGGCAGTGAACACTGCTTGCTATGTGTAAAACAGAGTTTTAGTGGTTAAGACACATGGTAAGACTCCTTATGACCTTTGGCACAAGAGAAAACCTTTCATTGGTTTTCTCAAATCATTTGGATGTCCTTGCATCATCTTGAATACCAAAGATCAAATTGCCAAGTTTGCTGAAAAATCAGATGATGGACACTTCATTGAATACTCTTCTCAAGCTAAAGCTTATAGAGTATACAATCTCAGAACTAGAGTAGTTGAGGAGTCAGCCACTGTGACTTTTAATGAGCACACTCCTAGTGTGAAAGGTTCTGGTCCGGATTTGCTATTTGATCGTGATTTAGTTACCAACTGTTTTAACAAATCTTGTGTGAATGTTTCAGGGTCCATAGATATACTACCTACAGGTGATTCTGACCCAAGATTTGAGCTAAGAAGACCTTCAATCTACACATCTTCAGCTCCAGTGGTAACCAATCCTGCAAATGAAGTCTCTACCAGCACATCAATGACAAATCCTGTTGATACTTCTGGGGTGCCTTCAAATTCCAGCTTAGAGGCACAAAACTCAGATGAAGGAGCTTCAAATGTTGGAGAATGGTGGTGGTGAAAGTGATTAGGAATTTCGTGATGCTGATAACCACTCCATTAAAGACAACATCAATGATGTCACACACTCATTGGATCAAGTAAATCTTGATAAGTGTGCTGATGTGGAGGATGAATCTTCCTTGCCAGATAAGAATTTCTAAAATTTAGATTTGTCTAAGCATCTTGCTATGATCCCTTAGCTAAGGTTCCATAAGTCTTATCTTACCACAAACATCATTGGAGATGTTGATTCAGGGTTGAGAACAAGAGGACAAACCCATGATGCAAATGTTTGTCTTCACTCTTGTTTCTTGTCCCAGATAGAGCCAAAGAAAATTGATGAGGCTTTAAAGGATGGAAGTTGGGTTGAAGCTATGCAAGAGGAGCTGCTTCAATTCAAAAGGCAAAAGGTTCGGAGCTTATGTCCTCTTCCTCAAGGGAAGACTTACATAGGAACCAAATGGGTTTAAGGAATAATAAGGATGATAAAGGACAGGTCATCAAGAACAAGGCAAGACTAGTTGTTCAAGGGTATACTTAAGAAGAAGGAATTGACTACACAGATGTTGTTGCTCCTGTAGCAAGACTTGAAGCTGTTAGGATATTCCTAGCTTTTGCTGCATCTAAGAACTTCAAGGTCTACCAACTTGATGTCAAGTGTGCTTTTATTTATAGGGTGATTCAAGAAGAGGTGTATGTCAGACAACCACCTAGGTTTGCACATCCTGATCATCCTGATTATGTTTGCAGGCTTGATAAAGCTCTTTATGGGCTGCACCAAGCACCAAGGAAGTGGTACGAGACTCTATCTCAGTATCTCTGTCAGCATGGCTACAAAAGGGGTACTATAGATGGAACTCTCTTCATCAAAGGAACATGAAATGACATAATGCTAGTTCAAGTATATGTAGATGACATTATCTTTGGGTCAACTAATCCAAAGCTCTGCAAAGACTTTGAGAAGCTGATGAAGGACATGTTTGAAATGAGTGCCATGGGGGAAATCAAATTCTTCCTAGGAATTTAAGTGAAGCAAGTTGACAATGGCATCTTCATAAGTTAGTCAAAGTATGTGCAAGACATACTTAAGAGATTCAACATGACTGATTGTAAGGTTGCTAAGACACCCATAGACAGAAATCACTCCCTTGGACGTGATCTTGAGGGGGAGTGTGTTGATGAACATCTCTACAGGGCAATGATTGGGTCTCTTATGTACATCACTGCTAGCAGGCCAGATATCATGTTTGCTACATGCATTTGTGCAAGATGTCAAGCCAACCCCAAGATGTCACACTTAGTCACTGTCAAAAGAATTTTAAGATATCTCAAAAGGTGCTCCATTATTTGGCCTTTGGTATCCAAAGAATTCTGACTTTAATCTGTATGCTTATACAGATAGTGACTATGCTAGTTGCAACTGTAGGATTCTATATGCCCAAGACACTTAGAATATTGATGTGGTTAGTACGTTATGATCCAAGTCGGGTTATACCCAATAACAAGCTTAGCAAACACCAATTAATATTCAATTGATGATATGATCATACAATTAAATATTTACACCAATTTAGAAAATGGGTTTTCTAAACAAGTTGCATATGAGATGGAACAATTTATTAGGATATTTTGTTCAACAATATTATTTGTAATGTTATTTAAATAAGTTAGATAAACATTACAAATTAATAATTGGGAGTGTATAGATTATACAATTAAAGGTTAGTTGTATATATATCTAATAAAAAGACTAGTTAATATATATAATGCGTGTTTAAGTTTAAAGGGGGGGAAACCCTTTAAACTTTGAATTTCGGCCGCCCCCCCCCCCTTGTTCCCATTGGTTGTCTTGTTTCTTGAACACCACATTACATTTAACTAGTCTTACACTCAAGTTGGATTCTCTCAATACATGCAAAAGACTCAAAAAACTAAACCTCTCTCTCTCTCTCAAGAAACTCACGGCCAGCAGAAAGTTGGGAGGTTTTGGAGTGCTTTGGTGTAGTTTTCTTCCTAACAAGAAGGTGGCTTTCAAAGGGCTTTGGGTATACAAGCTTGAGGGGTCCTTACCTTGGAGCCTTGGCCGAATTTGAGCATCAAACATCCTCCTAAAAGTCGTTCTTAAGCTGCTGAAAAAGGTAGTTTATCACAACTCTATGTAGCTGTGATTTTATGTAGTTTAATAGATGTTCATAGCTTGTTCATTCACATATTAAAGATCCCTTGATTATGGGTTTGTTTTACACTTGTATGGTCACTTAAAGAACATATTTTTCAGCCTTTAAAATCGGTTTTAAAGCTATATATCCGCTGCGTTTTCTGAAAGTTTAAATGGTTAAACTTGGTTTTATGTTCTAACAAACCCTTCAATGGCATCAAGAACCGGTTATGTGGATGACTTGCTTGTTTTGTCCTTTTAAATAGGTTTTAAAGGATGATTATAATCTTAGTATAGGCTGATTTTGGGCTGCTAAGTTCATATGATATGAAACCCCAACCTTTCAAAGTCATATCACACATGCTTGTGATTAAACTTTGAAAGATATACATGTTTGTTGTTTGTTTTGTTTGGACAAAATAAAACCCGAAATTTCAGTTTGTGTTGGCTGAAATTTCGTGGTTTTAAGTGGGGTTTTCATTATGTTTTGGATGATATGATAGATGCTTGTTTTAGTGCATAACCTAGCCATTGACCTTGTGATTGTTTGGATGTTTGTGATGGTTGTATGAATTCATTCAATTGGGTTGTATTATTTATTGTTTGTGCTTTGTTCCAAATGTAATTTATTTATTATTGGGATGTAATAAATAGATTAGGTGTATTTTCATTTTACTAGATATCTTGTATTAGGACTTTATATCTTGTAATATGAAGACATTCACATTGGAAGCACAAAGGAAGGTCATGAAAGAAACATGGAGCATTTTGGATGCGGTTTCAAGTGGGAAGCTTTTGGAAGTTTTCTATATGCTTTGTTTGTGACCCTTAGGAATGTCCTATGGACCACACTTGTGATGGCAAACAAGTGTGGACCACTTTAGATGCTATGGTTATGCACATATGCTCATATGGTTGTTTATGTTTATGCTTGGTTGATTGTTTGTTGTTTGATTGTTTGGTTGATATTTGGATATTCATAACAAACTCATTAACAAACTTAACAAGCTGAAAATTAATGGTTCTTAAAAGTTTATATAAAGTTATTAAAATGATTTAATGATTTTAAAGATTAAAATAGGTTTTAATCAAAGAACTATAGGGTACCTTGTATTTGAAAGCATGCAAATACAAGTACATAGAGTTTTCTAAACTTGTATTTTGAAACCTCTAAACCTTTTTTTCAAACAAGATCAACACCGTCCTTTTACACAACACTTGAGTCACTTGGGAACTCTTAGTGGGATAAAGGTCACCTAACCATTTTGAGGGAACTTGTGACTTGAGGTGAGAATGCCTTATTTATGGGATAAAGGTCACCTAACCACTTGTTTTGGCAAACTCACACGTGGGTGTAAGTAGGGTGTCTTGATTTGCAAATCATGTCAAATGGATCACCTACGATGTGGTTTCCAAATGGTGTTGATGGGATTAACATGCCGACTTTACATATGATGTTTCAAAGTCGATCCCATATTTCTAGAAGTTGCAAATGGTTGCAATCGTCAAACGTTGACCACCTTATTAATTTAAAACGTGGGATAAAGGTCACCTAACCACAATTTAAATGTAATGTTGGGTTCTAGATTTTAATATGAAAGACCTTAAAAGGCATTTATTATTAAAATTACAATATCGAAAATACTAAAATAAAACTTTGTTAATTTTTGTAGATGGCCTCAAATAATGATAATTCCGATAACTCATCCACGTCCAACCAATCTCTACGAGCGATCCTCCAAAAGGAACGTCTAAATCATAACAACTTCATCGATTGGTATCGAAACTTGAGAATTGTTCTCAAGCAAAAGAGAAGATCGTATGTTTTAGACGACCCTATCCCCGATCAACCTAGCGAGGATGATCAGGAGGCCTTCAACGATTGGTTGAAGTACACTGAGGACTCCGTCCAAGTGTCTTGTCTCATGCTAGCGAGCATGACTCCGGATCTCCAAAAGGAGTATGAACATCACGGAGCTTATGACATGATAACCCAGCCGAAGGAAACGTTCCAACAGCAAGCGAGGGTTGAGCGCTTCGAAACGGTTCGAGCACTCCATGCATGTCGTATGGACGACAACCAATCTGTTTCATTTTATGTTCTTAAGATGAAAAGTCATATTGACCGCCTCGAGAGGCTTAACTGTCCCGTCTCGAAGGAATTGGCCACGGATTTGATCCTTAATGGCCTTACCAAGAAGTTCGAGACATTCGTGTTGAACTACAACATGAATGCTTGGGACAAGAGAATTGGTGAGCTTCACTCAATGCTTAAAACGGCCAAGGCGGCCATGGGTAAAAGGGTTTTACCCGTTCTCACCATCAATGAAGGTGGGAACAAGAAAAGGCCTTATCCCGCACCCAAGGCAAAGGTTGCCAAGGGTAAGGGACCCGTTTGGGGAAAGGGGAAAGGGGTGGTAAGGGTACCACCCAAACCACAAGAGAAATAGCAAAAGGTTGCTACTAACGACCCATGCTTCAAGTGTGGGGAGATTGGACATTGGGCAAGGAATTGTCCCGTCCATCTCCAAATGTTGAAAGCAAAGAGGGATGCCGGGCAGACCTCAGGTACAATATACATGATCCATATTGATTTAAACATGATATCCTCTAACACATGGGTATTAGATACCGGATGTGGAACTCACATTTGCAATTTGTTGCAGGGGTTCAAAAGAAGTAGTGACTTCAAGAAAGGGGATGTAAGCCTCTACATGGGCAATGGGGCTAAAGTTCAAGTTGAAGCCCGTGGTGACTACATCTTGAAACTTCCAAATGGTTTGGAAGTGATTTTGAACAATGTTTTGTATGCTCCTAGTTTGACTAGGAATATTATCTCTGTAGCCCTGTTAAAACAATTTGGATATGTATTATCCTTTATTGAAAATGATATTCATGTTTCTTTAAATGGTATGTTCTATTTTAAAGCTATTCCCATTAATGGTATTTATGAATTGGTTCATGAAAATACTTTAAATAGCTCATTGTACCAAACTAACACCAAGAAACTCAAGTTGGACTTGAGTGATACCTATCTTTGGCATTGTCGTCTTGGCCATATAAACAAGAAACGTTTACAAACACTTCAAAAGAATGGTCTTTTAAAAACAAATGAATGTGATTCATTTGATGTTTGTGAATCTTGTTTACAAGGAAAGATGACTAAGGCACCCTTTAGTGGAACTAACGAAAGGGCAAATGATTTATTAGGAATCATACATTCGGATGTATGTGGTCCTTTTAAGCCAATGACTAGGAATGGTGAAAGATACTTCATTACCTTTACCGACGATTATAGTCGCTATGGGTATGTGTACTTATTAAGGCACAAAGATGAAGCTTTTGAAATGTTCAAAATCTTCAAGAATGAAGTAGAAAATCAACTCAACAAGTCAATTAAAGTTCTCCGTACCGATAGAGGAGGTGAATACCTAAGTGATGTTTTTCAAGATCATCTTAGGAGTTGTGGGATTGTCTCACAACTCACTCCACCTGGAACACCACAACATAATGGTGTGTCTGAGAGGAGGAATCGAACCTTATTGGATATGGTCCGATCTATGATGGCTAGAAGCACACTACCTCTATCATTTTGGGGTTTCGCTTTGCTCTCCGCGGCCCGTATTCTAAATATGGCCCCAACCAAAAAGGTGGAAATGACACCTTTTGAGATATGGCATGGAAGGGTTCCATCCCTATCATACTTAAGGGTCTGGGATTGTGAGGCTTATGTTAAGACTCCCACCCCAAGCAAATTGGAAGTCCGATCCACCAAGTGTATCTTTATTGGATATCCTAGAGATTCTATGGGATATTATTTCTATGATCCACTGGAACAAAAGGTGTTTGTTGCCAGAAAGGGTGAGTTCTTAGAAGCAAAGTTCCTTATGGAAGGAACTAGCAGTAGAACAGTGGATCTTGAGGAGGATCAAGAACCACAACCCGATGCATGTTTGGTTGAAACTAGCACTCAACATGAGGATGTTGAGGATGATCAAATGGTTGATCAATACACGCAAAACGTTCGCAGAAGTGGTAGAACTAGTAATCCACCTGAAAGATACGGATTTTTCATGGATGGATGCTATGTGGTAGATTCAGATGAACCAACCACATACCATGATGCAGTGTCCAATTTGGATTGTGACAAATGGCTTGAGGCCATGAACGTTGAGATGCAATCCATGTATGACAATCAAGTTTGGGAACTTGTTGTACCACCTCTTAATTCCAAGGTAGTTGGAAGTAAGTGGGTTTTCAAGAAGAAAACCGATATTAATGGAAACTTGGATACTTATAAAGCTAGACTTGTAGCAAAGGGTTTCACTCAAACTCAAGGGGTTGATTATGATGAAACCTTCTCACCTGTTGCGATGCTAAAGTCTATAAGGATATTGTTTGCCATAGCTGCTCATTATGATTATGAGATTTGGCAAATGAATGTCAAAACCGCTTTCCTAAATGGATATCTTGAGGAAGATGTCTATATGGTTCAGCCTGAAGGTTTTGTCGATCCAAAACATCCTAATAAAGTATGCAAGTTAAAGAAATCAATCTATGGATTGAAACAAGCATCGAGAAGCTGGAATCACCGTTTTGATGAGGAAGTAAAGAAATTTGGCTTCATCAAAAACGCTGATGAGGCTTGTGTGTATAAGAAGGCTAGTGGGAGCACAGTAACTTTCCTAGTATTGTATGTTGATGACATACTACTATTTGGAAATGACATTCCAACCTTGGAAGGTGTAAAAACCTGGCTTGGAAGTTGTTTTTCCATCAAGGATCTTGGGGAAGCCGCCTATATTCTAGGAATAAAGATCTATAGGGATAGATCAAGGCGGTTGATTGGTTTGAATCAAAGTGCATACATTGATAAGATCTTGAAAAGGTTCAAGATGGAGAACTCTAAGAAAGGTACCGTACCTATTCAAAGAGGAACGATATTGAGTACGACTCAATGTTCAAGCTCAAAGGATGAGCAAGATAAAATGAAGGCAATCCCATATGCATCTGCTATTGGATCCATCATGTATGCTATGATATGCACTCGACCGGATGTGTCATGCGCTTTGAGCATGACAAGCCGTTACCAGCAAAATCCTGGAAACAGTCATTGGATGGCTGTTAAGAACATACTTAAGTACCTAAGGAGGACAAGAGATATGTTCCTGATCTATGGATCTGGTGACGAGGAGCTCGTTGTAAAAGGTTACACGGATGCGAGTTTCCAAACCGATCGTGACGATTCACGGTCACAATCGGGATACATTTTCATTCTGAATGGAGGGGCTGTCTCTTGGAAGAGCTCCAAGCAGGATGTGGTGGCTCTATCAACTACAGAATCAGAATACGTCACCGCCTCATTGGCAGCTCAAGAAGCTGCATGGTTGAAGAAATTCATTGCCGATCTAGGGGTTGTCCCTTCCATTCAGGAACCCCTAGAGATCTTTTGTGACAATGAGGGTGCGATTGCTCAAATCAAGGAACCCTGTGCTCATCAAAAGACTAGGCACATTGAGCGGAGATTCAACTACATACGGGATGAAGTTGAAAAGGGAAAGATATGTATTCGCAAAGTTCACACGGATCAAAATATTGCGGATCCTCTCACGAAGCTCCTTGAAAAGGCAAAGCATGAATGTCATACTTGTGCCATGGGACTTCGATATTCTAGTGATTGGATTTGATCTGTACATTTTATATTTGGATATGTGGAACTCTTTATTATTTGAATAAAATTATTTGGTTATAATGTTTCAATTAATGTTCCAAATTAGCATGTTTTATCCATGAGTAAAATGTTTACTCTAAAATGTCCGTAGTCGCTCATACTTGTGGGAACAAGTGTGAAAGTAAGATTATTATGAACAGGCGAATATCATTTGGTATCCTCAGACCTGAGATACATATTGGGTTTTGATATTCACCAAGTTTTATACCTTGAGCTCATTCTTCACTATCCTGAAATAGTGGACAGTACATAAGGGTATGTTCAGGTATAACACGAGGTGTTTGTGAGAAACGTATGTAGTCAAGATGGAATTTGTTCCTCTTATTCGTTGAGAGTTAGATGTCTAAGGCCTGACAAGTTAAATCAACAAGAAATGATCATTCTATGTTCTTGGATTTAACATGACATCTGAAACAAAAGGATAGATGATTGATTCTCCTAAATCATTTCAAGTAGGGTACTTGAAAGGGATGATGTTATTGAATGGCTATAAGTCATGCGTATTAAGGGTAGTAAACCGTTGTTAGGCGGTATTTACTGCTTGCATCAATCTTTTATAAATCTTGGGCAAGTGGGAGATTGTAGGATTCTATATGCCCAAGACACTTAGAATATTGATGTGGTTAGTACGTTATGATCCAAGTCGGGTTATACCCAATAACAAGCTTAGCAAACACCAATTAATATTCAATTGATGATATGATCATACAATTAAATATTTACACCAATTTAGAAAATGGGTTTTCTAAACAAGTTGCATATGAGATGGAACAATTTATTAGGATATTTTGTTCAACAATATTATTTGTAATGTTATTTAAATAAGTTAGATAAACATTACAAATTAATAATTGGGAGTGTATAGATTATACAATTAAAGGTTAGTTGTATATATATCTAATAAAAAGACTAGTTAATATATATAATGTGTGTTTAAGTTTAAAGGGGGGGAAACCCTTTAAACTTTGAATTTTCGGCCGCCCCCCCCCTTGTTCCCATTGGTTGTCTTGTTTCTTGAACACCACATTACATTTAACTAGTCTTACACTCAAGTTGGATTCTCTCAATACATGCAAAAGACTCAAAAAACTAAACCTCTCTCTCTCTCTCAAGAAACTCACGGCCAGCAGAAAGTTGGGAGGTTTTGGAGTGCTTTGGTGTAGTTTTCTTCCTAACAAGAAGGTGTTTTGCAAAGGGCTTTGGGTATACAAGCTTGAGGGGTCCTTACCTTGGAGCCTTGGCCGAATTTGAGCATCAAACATCCTCCTAAAAGTCGTTCTTAAGCTGCTGAAAAAGGTAGTTTATCACAGCTCTATGTAGCTGTGATTTTATGTAGTTTAATAGATGTTCATAGCTTGTTCATTCACATATTAAAGATCCCTTGATTATGGGTTTGTTTTACACTTGTATGGTCACTTAAAGAACATATTTTTCAGCCTTTAAAATCGGTTTTAAAGCTATATATCCGCTGCGTTTTCTGAAAGTTTAAATGGTTAAACTTGGTTTTATGTTCTAACAAACCCTTCAGCAACATGACTGGAAAGTCTACATCGGGGGGATGTCAATTTCTTGGTGGAAGAGTAGTCTCTTGGTAATGTGAAACAATCCTGTGTGTCTGCATCAACTGCTGAGGCTGAATACATTGCTGCTGCAAGCTGCTGTGCTCAAGTGCTTTGGATTCAAAGTCAGATGCTGGACTATGTATTCAACTTCAAAGAGACTCCCATCCACGTAGACAACAACAGTGCTATCTCAATCACAGAAAATCCTATGCAGCACTCAAGGACAAAGCATATCAATATCAGGTATCATTTGATTAGAGATAACTTTGAGAATGGATTCATCAAACTAGTCAAAGTTAACACAAATGAACAATATGCTGATCTGTTAACCAAAGCTTTTGATGAGCAGAGATTCAGATATCTTGTATTAGCTATTGGGATGATTAACTTTGAATAGCTTTTTTTAAAACTTAATCATATTAATTTCTAAAACCTATTTGTCCTAAGTTGTCTATTTCATCACCTTCATAAGCCCTTGTTTTCTTTGGAAGAAAAATCTTTTCAAAAGACATTTCTTAGATTTTTAAAAATTTTGATCTCTTTTATTTTCGGAATATTTAAAATTACCTTCGTAAGAAATTTATGTCTTAGTAAACAAATAACTACTTCAGTAATTTTACCTTCAGAAGAAATTTTTGAAATATCTTCTGAAGCTTAAAATCAACTTAAGTACTTTTATGTTTTAAAAGAACAAGTTTCTTCTGAAAGCTATTTACCTTCGGAAGTTTTCATTTCCTTAGAATATAAAACTCTGAGTGTTAATTCTCTTACGAAGCAAAATTCTCAAAAACCTTTGAAATATCTTTCGATGCCAATTTGCCTTCGGAAGCTTTTCCTTCAGAACTTCCGAAGCAAATAACCTTCCGAATATTTCTCGACTTCCAAGAAAACTACTTTTTGGGCAAAAGTAAACTACTTTTCAGAGGTGGGACCGACATCCGGTTTTCAAACTTTATCGTCTTTCATTAACTTTGTCTCAAATCCTTTTCACATAAATACCCAACGGTTCCCCCTCTTTCACTATCTTCTTCAATTACATTATTCCTTAAACCTAAATTCTCCCAAACCGCCTTTGTTCTTCATCTTCCTTCACCCTTAAGCTTCTCAAAATGGCCAACCTAAACCGCAGAGACAACCTTGATTTCTCCATGCAACTTCATAGGCAACACAACCAGGTTGCTCTGTTAAGCTCTGAGAAAGATGAAAGTTTCTCAGAGGTTTGCCGTTTCCAGGCTCTATCCAACTATTTCACCTCCCTAACCATTGATCCTACTCTTTATGAGGATCATCTGTTTGACTTTTGGAAGACCTGCCAAGAGGTCATTATGGATGGGGAGAAGGCACTGTCTGCCACAGTGCAGGGGAGGACAATCTTCATCACTTCGGCCATCATCAACACTCACTTGCAGCTGGATGATGAAGAAGGTGAGTTTTCCTTCCCAAAGGAAGTTGTAAATCATTCCTTTGAGCAGATGGGCTGTGAAGGAGATTTCTTTGTAAAGACCTTCAGGAAAGGGAAGGTATCATTCCAGTGGAAATACCTGCTTCATGTGGTTATCCACAGCTTGTCAAACAAGCATGAAGGGTGGGACCAGATTCCTGAGGATCTCTCCTTCATAGTGCATCGAATGGTTCAAGGGGTCAAGTTCAGGTACTCTTAGTTTGTTTATACAAATTTTATTGCTAACTTGGACTCTTTAGAGTATTATATGTTTCCTAGATATGTTCAACACATTCTCAACTGTAGACTGGGCTCACAGTTGTGGGAAACAAATAATATTCTTAAATTGGGACAGATGAAGCCCGACATCTTTAAAATTATGAAGAAGCCAACTGTAGGCTTCTCAAGGGTAGAAACAACCCTTGTCCCAAAAATGTTAGAGCTCATTGCTCAAGGTGATAACCTAGCAACACAAGCTAGTGTTGAACCCACACCTTCTACCTCCCAACCACCAAAAAGACCACAAATCACCTCCACCTACCAAAGAAAATCCAAACGAACCCTTGCTCAAGCTATTGAGTTTGTGCAGGCCCCCATACACTCACCCATACAGGAGGAAGTGGACACTAGAGCTCCCACTTCCCCTGAGGAGCAAACCACTCGCATCTCTTCAAGAATCAGTGGTGAGGTTCCTCATGCTTACCCTGATGAGCTCACAAGCCCAACTGCCTTAATCCTTCACTCTGAGTCTCAACACTTAAGTGAACAACCTTCAGGGTACAGTTACCATCCCCAGCCTTTAGACTTAAATCAACCCGTTCCCAACCTCTCATTCTATACTGATGACGACTTAGCTTTCAGTGAGTACCATGAGTCTCTATACTCTTCCCCTACTCAAAAAGAGATGAGTACTTCTAAGTCTCCTTTGTCAAGCCCACATCAGTCACCTATGACCGAGGTGGATCTCCCTGAACCTGTTTAGGAGGTCCATATGGTAGAGGCTCTTACTTCTGCAAGTGATTACATCATTAAGACCTCAACCATGGCAACTCAAGCCATTGACACTTCAATTG
Source organism: Flaveria ramosissima (assembly GCA_025215565.1). Classification (NCBI taxonomy): domain Eukaryota; kingdom Viridiplantae; phylum Streptophyta; class Magnoliopsida; order Asterales; family Asteraceae; genus Flaveria; species Flaveria ramosissima. Next base: position 48,468,176 of record CM046039.1, read on the forward strand.
AGGCTGTCAATGTGCAGAGGAAATCCAGCAGCCAAGAACCTGAAGCTGGTGGTGAGAGAGAGGACTTTGGTCCAATCATCTCATCCCGCAATGATTCTTCAGATGAAGATGAGGGGAATTTGAGACTAAAAATGCAAAAACTGTCAAAAACATGCTCCTATGTAGTCTCTAAGGTTAGTCACCTTGAATCTCAGGTGACTACCCTGCACAACTGGGTCAATGATCAGCAACTTGATATATCTTATCTCATCCCCACCTCAAGGAACTTCAAACTATATTATTGGGTGGAGGTATGATGCTGATAGAAGAGCCCTCATTCTTCAAAGATTTCAAGGGCAACAAGATGTGTTCAATTTTAAGACCTTGAACTACTATGAAAATCTTGACCTGGTCAACATACCACTTGTCAACCCAAGTCAATCTAGACAATCTGACAGGTTAGCACAAGAATTCAAGACAAAATTACTGAAGAGTTCAGTCTAAGAAGAAGACAAAGGCAATAAGGTAATGTCATTGGTCAACTGGATGTTGAGGCAGACCATGAGATTAGCTTCAAAGGGAAAACCTTGGCTGAAGGCCCAGTGATAGAGCCTGAGAGCCCTGTCACACGAACTACTTCAGAAATTCATCCCCTCAGTGAAACACCTGCTAGTGAAGGTGTCTCACAACCTCTCTCTGGCTAGAGCTTGGATGCTACACCAAGCAATGAAGGCCAAAGCTCTCTCCACCCTATGTCACAAAGGTATATGGGTGACAAAGGGAAAATGATTCTAACTCCTGAGGAGATTGAGGAGGAGGAGAGAGAGAGGAAGAGGAAGCTAAGGGGAGAAAGTTCCTCTGGGTCTTTAGGCTTTATGCTAGGTGCAATCAGGGCTGCCCCCAGACCAAACACTCAGGATGATGAGTTGAGGGCAATCAGGATTAGTTATCTGCAGACCAGGGACTATGACATAGATGAGATTATATCTCTACCCTTAGAGGAACTAAATGAACTGGTTGACATGGAAGTGTCAAGAGAGATGAAGGAAGCAGAGGATGCAAGGCTACTTCTCTAGTTCAAAAAGGAGAAGAGACATAAAAGATTATACAAGCATGTTCCTACTCTCTCCCCAGTTCTAGAAAGCCCTATGCAAGAGGCTATGGCAGCTACACAAGAACCTCAGGTAGACAAGGAAACAAATAGGCAAAACATGATCAACTACCTGAGTGCCACAGGTCTCTACCAGGCATCTGCACTTCTTCCCTTGTCCTTTGAGTACATTGAGTTTCAGTATCTCTACCAGCTTGAACTTCAAGTGCTCAAAGAACAAAAGACAACAAAGAGAAAGATAAGGGAAGAGGCTGCCAAGTCAAGAGCCATCATCCAAAAGAGTATGAAGAAGTCTGCTGACAGACAAAGGATGATGAGCTTCTTGAAGCTGTATGGATTCTCCGGAAGAAGACTTGGTCCTATGTCTCTATCTACAATGGATGAGCATATCAGGGTAATCAAGCAGAAGATCAATAATGGAGAGCTAATAGACTTACACTCCCCTCCAAGTCAAGCCCTACCTTAAGTGGAGGTTAAGGTTGAACAATCTGAGACAACACAACCTGGACCTCCTGCTGAGCCTCAGCAAGCTTCATCTTCTGATCCATAGCAGGGTCAAACTCCTTCTCCTTCTGAACCTGTGAGGGAGGAACACCCAAGTGATCAAGACAAGACTGGTCAACAAGGTGTTGCAGACCAGTCTTCTCAGTTAAAGTCTTCAAAGAGGAAGAAGAGGATGGCTTCCAAACCAAAGTCAAAGAAGAAGAAGAAGCCTGAGTCATCCACCTCTACACCTCAGGCTAAGTCAGATCAACCTGAGGAAGTGCATAGAGAGGCAGCCCAATGAACTACAATTCTAGTGGCTCCTCTTGTAGTTGAGAGACCCATCTTATCCTGGACCTTCACAACTAATCTAGAGAGATGGCATGTAATCAGAGATCAAGGTGGTGAAAATGTCTTCACATGGCAAGACTTATTCAACCTACCTCTGCATGATCTCTTTGAGATGAGAAGATATTATGAGAGTCTGAGTGATCCTAACCATCTAATGAAGAAGGGCATGGTCATCATCATTATGAGGACTGTCAACAGCTGAAGATCTTCAAATGTTTTGGTAGCATCAGCCTAGGGGGAGTTTGTAAGGAATCCTATAAGTTTGATGTAGCCAAAACATCCAAAGTCTCTCTGCATGCATGCACTAAAGAACATAAGTGGAAATGCTTCTAAAGTTTTACACCATGCACTAGAAATATTCTAAGTGTAAAATCTTCTGAAGCCAAGACCAACATCTTCCGAAGCCAAAAGTGAAATCTTCCAAAGCCAAAGAGTGAAGACAGATTTCTTCCGAAGACTTTTAGAGACATGCCTTTATCTGATGTACTTTACCATAAAGCTGGACCACCATCATGATAGGCAATTACATCCACATAGTTTATTCCTTCTTCCCCTTCTTCATGTTCAGCAGCCAACTCATCATCATGTGCTACACTGACTGAGCTTGAACTTGATACAGCTGCTTGATCTTCCTGCTCTTCATGTTGATGTTGTTGATGATCAGTGACTGGAGAGACTGGTTCGGTTTGATTTGAGTGGATAGGGGATTCAGTCTTGGTTAAAGGCAGTTGAATTGTACTTGCTTGTGAGGCTAACTCTGTCTCCCCACTATAAATGCTTTCAGTGGATTAGTTTTCAGGGGTTGGAGGTTGTTGAAAAAGTTGCATTTGGAGTTGATTTGGTGATGGAGGGTGAATTTGAGAGATCTGTTGAGTATTTTGACTGGGTGGTGATTGTGGTTGGGAAGATTGAGGTTGTGGAGATTGATGATGTTGGTGAATGGGTGGTTGATGAGGTGAAAGTGAGACTTCCTCAGTGTTAGCAGGTGAACTTCCTTATGGTTCTTCCCATATCAATTCTTGAGTAATGTTGGCATTAGGGTTAGCCACATGAGCAAACATGGGTATGTCTTCACCTTGGTATTTTCCACTTATCTTATTGAGCACAGATCTTCCTAGATGTGCTTGAATAAACACATCACCATCTCGGTCTATTCCAGGAAGCTCAACATTTATGATCAATTGTAAGAACCTTGGGAACATATACATCTTGTTAGCTTTTTGTAATTTGGTCATTCAGACACCTAAAGATATACTTTGTGTAGTTGTAAGTCCTTCCCTCAAAAACACCAATAATCCCAGATGATATGTGTCTAGAGAATCTGTCAAGCCCAGACTTCCTATGTGAGATGCACTTTAGGTAAGTGTGACATAGGAATCTGTACGGCTTGCATAATCTTCCTTTCTTTATTTCTCCTTTTTAAAAATCACCATCATATCCCATCAGATAGAATATCTTCTCTATGTATTTGTTCTCGAACACATCAGGGTGACCAGCTTCTTGTTCTCCCAACTCTAGAACCCTCCTGATGGTCTGTTCATCCATCCTCAGTATTTGATTCTTCACTTCCGCCACGATAACTTCTCCATCTTCTTCTATTCGTGCGGAGTTCCGGAAATCAATTATATGTGTTTGGTGAATCACAGGATCTGCTGTTAAAGCATAGAACAACCAGGATCGTCGCAAATATCTGATGATGTCTCGACATCCTTCCGACACAGGGTCGTCGGGGTTTAAGAACGCACACATATTGTGCTCCCTTGCAAATCAATTTGCCATCTGTTGATAAGAATGAAAGCGATTATGTTAGAACTAGGTCATCATATTTAAGAATACGAAGAGTTTAAATGACAATGATGACTCAGTCAGTTCATTGCTGATGTTTAAGATATGATTTACCTTGAGATTAAGACTCAAAATCAGTTTTAAGTTTTGTTTGATGTTTAGGATTTGAGTAATTTGAAAAAAAGATAAGGGAGGGATGAGGTTTTGACTAACAATCTTCTAGGTCAAATAGGTTCTGTAAAAGTGAATAATGAATTCCAAGTCAAAAACATCATTTATACTCCCTCGGACACATTAATTTCAATTATTTAATGAAGCGGGTCCCACTTTTCTTATTACTCATCCGGGGAATTTATTTGTTCCGCACATTTCAGTTCATCCGTAGGACATTTGCAGATGCCTAAACTTAAAACTGAATGTTAAAATTGAATTGAAGTATAACTTGATTTTCCATAGGTTACCAATCTATGGAAATGAATTATACTTGTAAAATATTAACTCATTCGTAGGATACCAATCTAAGGATAGTCATATTTTACTCCCCCTTAAGTTTCGTACTATAGCTTCTGCTGATGTTTACAACACATTGTAGCTTCTGCTAATGCTTAAAATGCGCTGTAACTTCTGCTGATGCTTAAAATGCCATGATTGAAACTTATTTTACTGTATGGTCCTAATCAACTGATAGAACCATTTATTTCTATTGGACATTCTTGACTTTGTATTCATGCCAACTGTGTACAAGAAGGTTTATATTTTAAAATCTTCATGTATCTAAAAGCCAAGTTAGTGCTCAGGTTCCAATTCCTTCATATTGACAATTCATTGGACAATTTTGTTAATTTATTTTCATGATTCTACTCCCTCTAAATTTTTGATTAATGATGAAACAATTCATTTATCATAAATTTCTAAGAAGAGTATGATGAAAGACACATGTCTGTCCAAACAAAAAGAAATTAACCTGAACAAAATTGAAATGAGTACTATGTACAAGCATCTATGGACATAGAATGGGATCATACTATAACACTAAGCATCTTCTTGATGAATTAATTTGGTGAAACGATACCTGATCTTAGTTCTGGTTGCAAGTATGTTTGTCTACTTAAATCCATACAAGAGTATTGTGTCAACTAGGCATGCTGGTTATCATGTTTTCATGTTTATTGGTGAGTAACTGTTATGGGCTTCACTTTCGAATCACTTAGAGTTTGTCCTCCCTTTGTGAGTCAAATCATCACTTTTTCACACTTAGAAACTATGTACTTTAAGTTATAAGTTCTATCTTAAGATGCATCTGACATCTCATTAACGCATTGATGTAAAAGCTCTAGATTTAATATACAATTGATCATTGAGGATTCTTTTGAGAGCTTAGATATGATGATCATCTGGGCACCAGGTCTTTACTTATGTAAAACATAGGTGCCTTTAACCCAGGTCTTTGTTTACACAAAACAGAGGGATGATGAGGATCATGATCTTTTCACCAATTGGTTACAAATGTATACCATGATGATCATACACCCAGGTCTTTGTTTACACAAAACAGAGGGAGTATGATTTTGCAAAGATAGATATTATAAAGTGTTGGTACATAGTGTGCTTAGATGAGTGATTTGGTCACATCATAATAAGACTCACTTTCTGTATCTTCAAAATGAAGTTTCCCACAAACAATCACTTTGCATTACGTTTGGCATGCTCTTAGTGTAGTTTCCACTCAAGATGAACCTACTCACATATCAAGTAACTTGATCAGATTTTAATGATACTTAAGAATTCAGGTAGAAGCAAAGGCATAGTGTACTATCATTTCCCAAACATATGTCATGCTGAATTAAAATACGCAGATAGAAAGACAATATTTTTTTATTATTCTAAGCTTTGGAAGATGTTTCAGAAGTTTCTTCCGAAGGTAAATTGCTTTCAGAAGAAAAATTGTACTAAGACATAAATTTCTTCCGAAAGTAATTATAAATCTTCTGAAAGAATTATTTTTTATTATCTATTTATTTACAAGGACAGACACTGCTTCTCTTTGCTTGTTTATAATGATTAATCTAAGTTAATCATGCCTAGAGACTCAATTAAAAAATAAATCTAACTGAATCAAAGGCTTTAGTGAATAAATCAGTAAGCTGATTTGTTGTTTCAATTTTGACTAACTTGATCAAACCTTTTCTTTGCAATCTCTCAGAAAATGGTATCTTATTTCAATATGCTTTGTTTTACTATGTACACAGGATTAGCAGTGATAAACATAGCTGCTGAATTGTCAATATAAATTGAAGTCTGAAGGAAATTTTAACCATAATCAAGTAATTGGTTTTGCAACCAAAGGAATTGAGAGCAAACAGCTGAAGCAGCTATGTACTCAGCCTCGGCTGTGGATGCAGATACATTTGTTTGCTTCTTGCACTGTGATGAAACTAGTCTTGGTCCTATGAATTGACATCCACCAGTTGTGGATTTTCTGTTGTTGTTGCATCCTCCAAAGTCACTATCTGTATATGAGTAGAGAGTAAGTCCAAGGGCTAGTTTTCCTTTGAGATATCTGAAAATTCTTTTCACAGCATTCATATGAGACTCTTTTGAATCTGATTAGTACCTAGCACAAACACACACAACAAACATAATGTCAGATCTACTGGCAGTTCAATACATAAGTGATCCTATCATTGATCTATATAATCTTTGATCAACAATTTTTTCTGTAGGATCAGGTACAATCTTTTCAGTTATTAAGGCTGGTGTTTAGCATGAAGATGTATCAACAAGGTTGTACTTCTTCAATATTTGATGTATGTATTTCTCTTGATTAATGAAAATGCCATCTGTCTTCTGATGAACTTGTAGACCAAGAAAGAAAGTTAATTCTCCCATTGAACTCATCTGAAACTCAGATTTCATCAATTCTTCAATGCTTACACACAATCTTTTGTTAGTTGATCTAAATATAATGTCATCAACATAAATTTGAACAACTAAGAGATCTTGATGTTCTTGTTTGAGGAAGAGAGTCTGATCAATGGTTACCCTTTTGTATCCATGCTTGAGCAAGATAGATGATAGTGTTTCATACCACTTTCTTGGTGCTTGGTGAAGACCATACAAAGCTTTATCAAGCTTGTATAGCCTGTGTGGGTAGTGAGGATCTTCAAATCCAGGAGGTTGTGATACATAGACTTCTTCATCAATTTTCCCATATAGGAAAGCACACTTGACATCCATTTGATAGACAGTGAACTTCTTATATGATGCATATGCTACGAATACTCTTAAGGCTTCACTTCTTGCAACTGGTGCAAAAACTTCATCATAGTCTATTACTTCTTCTTGTGTGTAACCTTGTGCAATCAACCTTGCTTTGTTTCTCACAATTATACCTCTGTCATCTAGTTTATTTTTGAAGAGCCATCTTGTTCCAATTGGATGTTGGCCTTCAGGTAAATCAACTAGATTCCAGACTTTCTACTTTCTGAATTGTTGAAGCTCTTCTTGCATAACTTCAATCCAGCTATTGTCCTTTAGAGCAGCTATGATGTTTGGTGGAACCACTTGTGAAAGAAAACAAGTGAAAAGACAGATGTTGGCAGTTCCACTTTGGCTTCTTGTAGTTCTTTTGTTAAGATCACCAATAATGTTGTTGACTAGATGAGTCTTATGAATTCTGTTGTTGGAGTTGATTCAACTGGAATAGATGATTCCAAGTTAGTCATATTCATTGATGCAGACGGATCCAATCCAGTTGATGAATTTAGGATGTAGTCAAAGTGTTCCTCCTGTTCATCATTGGGTATGGAGCGGTCTTCCTGAGTTTGAACATCAGGAGCATCATTAATATCTTCCGTAGGAACTTCTCCGGAAGCATTTTGTTTTTCTGTAGGAATTACAGGTTCTTCTACGGATGGTATATGAGGACTTGATGAATCATTTCCAACGTTTGTTGTATCTTCTTGAGAGCATGGAACAGCTGCTGAGACTTATTCATATCTCCGGATACACAATGTACATCTACGGATGCAGAGTTAGCAGCTGCTGATGAAGTGTTTCCATCTGAGGATGTGAATTCAGTTTGCTGGACTTGTGCAGCAACATTGTCATTATTTGTTGTTCCTTGTTCCATAATACTTGATGTGTGTATCCTTGGAGGATCATTAGATAATAACACTTCATTTGTGTTTTGGGGAACAAATGGATCAGATCCTATATTATTCAAATAACCAGAGCTAAATGAGTATGTTAGTGCATCTATATCAAACAACCATGATGATCCTTTAACTGATTTAGGAAATAAAGATTCATCAAATGATACATTAGGAGTTTCTTCCACAATGTTATGTTTTGGAATGTAGATCCTATAAGATTTAGATGTTGAAGAATATCCAACAAATAAACCATCATAGGCTTTTTCTGAAAATTTTCCTAATTGTTTTTTTGTGTTTAAAACAGATACATGACACCCAAAAGCTCTAAGATATCATACGTAAGGTTTTCTTTTAAATAAAAGGTCATAAGGTGTTTTATTATGTTCTTTGACAATCAATGTCCTATTTTAAACATTGCATGCTGTATTCACTACTTCAGCCCAAAAGGTGATTGGAAATTATGAATCAGCTAGCATTGTTCTTGCTGCTTCAATAAGTGTTCTGTTTCTTCTTTCAGCAACTCCATTCTGTTGTGGAGTTCTAAGTGCACTGAATTGTCTTGCAATACCTTCATTTCTATAAAAGGAATCTAAGTCAGTATTAACAAATTCAGTTCCATTGTAACTCCTGAAAATTTTAACTTTTAAATCAAGTTTATTCTCAATCTTGATGACAAAGTCCATTAAAGTTTCTGATGTTTCACTCTTTTGTTTTAAGAAGAAGACCCATGTGAATCTAGTGAAATCATCAACTATCACCAAACAATATTGCCTCTTTCCAGTGCTCATCACATTGGTTGGACCAAACAGATCCATGTGAAGCAATTTGAGTGGTGTAGTGTTTGTATTGATAATTTTGGATTTATGAGACACTCTATGTTGTTTTCCTTTACAACAAGAAGGACAATGGTTTGAACAATAAATCTCTTTTTTTTGCAATCCAATGATTTAGTCATTTTTCACCAATTTGTTCATGTTCTTCATATTAGAATGAACACGCCTTCTATGCCACAATTGAAATTCATCTTCTGATGACTTAGATTGGAGGCATGTTTCATGTCTTGTGAGTGAAGTGTTGTTCATATCCAAAACATATGTGTTTCCTTTTCTTGATGCTTTAAGAAGGATCCAATCTTCTGGAACAGAAAAACCTGGCTTAAGAATGTAACAGTTAGTGTTATCAAATAATGTGGTATAATTTTGATCACAAATTTGAGACCCACTAAGTAATTATATTGTAAATTTTCACAATAGTTTACTTTCTCAAATTTAAGCACACCATTAGTTACCATTCCTTCACCAACTATTTTACCTCCTTTCTTATCCCCACCAAATGCCACATATGAGGCATTTTTATGCTTGAAGTCATGGAGAAGTGAACAGTTTCCTATCATATGCCTGGAACAACCACTATCAACATACCACTTGTTGTCAGCTCTCCAAGATTGTTCCTACACACAAAAAGAAATCAGTTAGAATTGAAAACCCAAGCCTTAATGATCTTGGGTTTGCCAGCAGTGTCTAAAATTGTTACTCCTTCAAGAATAATTCTTGAAGTTTTGGTATTAATTTTAGTTTTGTTTGATTCATTCTGAGTTGTTTCAGGTGAGGATGATTCTGTTGAAGATGAGGTGGTTGAACTAGGTCTTGGTTTCTCAATCTCTTCTTCATTCATCTTATTTTGGTTGGTTTGTTGCTTTGGTTTTGATAATGAATCTTGATTGTTGAAAGTTTGACTATCTTTTAATTTTGAATGAGGTACATGTGTTCCCTTTTCAAAATTATTAAAGAAAGTATCATCAGCATTTGTTTCATTTTCAGTCAAATCCACCCGTTTGTGAGGTGTTTTTGATTGCTAAAATGCTATTCTTTTGTTTAAAGGTTGAACATCAGTGGATGTTTTCTCATTAGATTTTGGCTTTTGTTTTTGTTGTGGCTTCTTAATTTTTGAATCTTTTTCACAATCAGTAGATTGAGTATCTGATTCAGCTTTATCTGATTGTTTCTTCTTTGTGCTCTTTGTCTTGTTCTTTTTATTGAAATAACATTCCTGAGTTGAATGGTTATTTTTGTTATAAATAGCACAATGTTTGTTGAAGTAGCAGTTAGATGTCATGTGATTGTTCATATTGCAAATAGAACAATAACTACTGAAGTAACAATCTTCAGTATTGTGATTTTTCATGTCACACCATTTGCAATACATCTCCTCTGATTCTTTGTCAGAATCAGTTACTTTCTTTTTCTTTGTCAACTTCTGAGGCTTTGCATCCTTTTCTAGTTTTGAAGTTGATTTATCCTCTTTCAGCTTTTGAGGCTTTGATTTGTTTATTGCTGACTTTGCCTTCCTTAGATCATCTACTGAATCAGGAGATTTGGATTTCCGCAGATCTTCTACTGAAGAAGGTTTCTTCTTCCACTGAAGATCAACTGATTTCTTCTTCTTTCCTTTATCTACCGAAAATATATATACTTCCTCAGTAGGTACACACTTTTCAGTTTCTTCATTTGAAGATTTTTGTTGCTGATGAAGTTCTTGAAGACCTTCATTTAGCTGAGCTATTCTTTTGCAAATAGTCTTCAGCCTGCTTCATTGTTTTGGAGGATATGGCAACTTTGTTTCTTCAAGAACTATGGGAATGAATGTTTCTTCAAGGACTTTTGGAACATTCTTACCAATGTTCAGTAGATCATCATCATGTTCATCAGAATCATCCAAGTCATCACACTCATCAAAGTCAATTTCAGAGTCATTTTGATTAATCTTTTCTGATTCAGAAGACTCAGTTTCATTCACCTTAGTTTTATTATGAATAACTTGTTGATTAGATTTTGTTTCAAACTTGGTGCTTGGCATAAAATGATTTGACAAGTTATTTGTCATTGATTCAGGTAAAGGTGATTAATTATTGTTTATAGGAGGTGCCACATCATTATATCCTAATCCATACATGTTCTTTGATTCAATATGAGAATTTAATAATTTCTCATACTGCTGAGATGAAAGTTGAAACTTCTGAAGTTTCACTTCAGTTGATGCATGATCAGCCATGGATTTAGTTAAGGAAGTGGTCATATGCTCAACTTGTGCTTTTAAACTATAATTTTCTGAAACAAGTTTATTTAAATCCTTTTGTAAAGAGTTAATTTTGATTTGATATAATTTATGTTCTCTTACATGAAATTCATTCAAAATCATTGTTTCTTTAACTTTATCAGCCAGTTGTTGAGCATGGACTCTATATCTTTCAACTTCCTCAACACATATTGATGAACATAACCTATCTCTTACCTCTCTAGCCATGGGTGGAACTTTGTTTTCCATATGAGCCATTAAAGCTTGATTTTCTTCCAAGACTTCCTTCTCACTCCAGTCCCATGTTCTATCTTGAAGTATGATCTGCCCAGTTTCTTTAGAGTTACTTGTTCCTGCTGATATATTTGTGGCTAGTGGGGATGAGTTGGTAATTTGTGGTTGCCTGAAAGATCTTTGAGATGATGATGGTTGGTGAGACTGATGTTGCTGATATTGTGTCAAATCAGGATTTGATTGTTGATTGCATTCTCTAGAAAAGTGTCCATAGAGATTGCACTTGAAGCATCTTACCTTTGACTTATCAAGACCAATTTTTGATGATTTACTTGCAGCAGCCAAATTTTTATTTCTCCTGAGATATTGTTTGGCCCTATAGGTAATCATTGCCATTTGCCATTGTAGGTCCATCTCCTCCACTACATCTGGATGTAATTCTTCCAAGTCTTGCTGCTAGATGTTGGCAGATGTTAATGAGCTTCCCAGATAAGCTTGAAAACCTGAACTGAAAGCTACAAAAGCTGATTTTTGTTCTTCACAGTCCAGAATGACAGTGATAGGTTATGTTTGGTTGTTATTTGATGAAGACTTTGCTGATGATGTATCTTTTCGATCATCAGTTCTTCCTTTATCTTTTCTTGACTTACTTTGAGAAGATTTCTTTGAAGGCTTTGATGCATAGAAACTTACTGCCTATTCATCTTCACTCAAAGCACAAGAGTTATCACTATCATTGTTGGAAATGAAGACACTTCCAGTACTTTTTGTTTCTTTAAAGTGATAGGGTGAGACATATGTTCTCACACTCTTGTTTCTTGACTTTTCATCCATTTCAAGAGCCTCAACTTTAGCTACCAATGTATCTAAACTAGTTGCTTTGAGGTCAATGGTGTTCTTGAACATGGACACAATTTGCTTCCAACTTTCTGGCAAAGTATGAAGCATCTTCTTGTTTAATTCCTCATTTGTGTATTTCAACTCCAAGATATACATCTCTGTTACAAGTTGCATAAATCTATGGAGTTGTTGAGGAATTGATTCACCCTCAAGTGTAGGATTCTGTGTGCCCAAGACACTTAGAATATTGATTGGTTAGTACGTTATGATCCAAGTCGGGTTATACCCAATAACAAGCTTAGCAAACACCAATTAATATTTAATTGATGATATGATCATGCAATTAAATATTTACACCAATTTAGAAAATGGGTTTTCTAAACAAGTTGCATATGAGATGGAACAATTTATTAGGATATTTTGTAAAATAATATTATTTGTAATGTTATTTAAATAAGTTAGATAACATTACAAATTAATAATGGGAGTGTATAGATTATACAATTAAAAGGTTAGTTGTATATATCTAGTAGGAGGACTAGTTAACTTGTTAATGTGTGACAAAATTTGAGAGGGAAATCTTGTTTTTTTTTTAAAAAAACTTTGGCTGCCCCCTCTTTATTCCTATTGGACCTTTGTGTCCTTGAAAACACACAAAGTGTTAACTACTCTTGGACACAACACTCTCATCATTTAATACATGCAAAAGACCAAAAAGAACTCCTCCTCCTCTCTCTCAAAATTTACGGCCAGCAGCATCAAAAGGGGATTTTCTTTTGGAGTTCTTGGTGTTTTCTTGGTGTCTCTCCCTAGCAAGAGTGGTGGTTGCATCAAGGCTTGGGGTATACAAGCTTGAGGGATCCTTTTTGGAGCCTTGGCCGAGATTTTGAGCATTCATCATCCTTCTTCTCTTGGTTGAATTTTCTGCTGGAGAAAGGTATATTGGCAGCTCCATTTGTGGCTGTCATATTATGCTCGTTTCATTGTTCATAGCTTGTTTTATTCACATAAATGATCCTTGTTATATGGGTTTGTTTTATACTCTAATATGGTTACCAAAACAACATATTTTTCAGTTTATAAAAGGGTTTATAATGCTGTATTTCCGCTGCGTTTTCAGAAAGTTTAAAAGGTTAAACTTTGTTTTATGTTCTAACAAACCCAACAATGGCATCAAGAGCCGGTTATGTGGATGACTTGCTTGTTTTGTCTTTAAAATTGGTTTTAAAGAATGATAATAAGCTTAGTATAGGCTGATTTTGGGCTGCTAAGTTCATATGATATGAAACCCCAATCTTTCAAAGTCATATCACACATGCTTGTGATTAAACTTTGAAAGATATACATGTTTGTTATTTGTTTTGTTTGGACAAAATAAAACCCGAAATTTCAGTTTGTGTTGGCTGAAATTTCGTGGTTTTAAGTGGGGTTTTCATTATATTTTGGATGATATGATAGATGCTTGTTTTAGTGCATAACCTAGCCATTGACCTTGTGATTGTTTGGATGTTTGTGATGATTGTATTCATTCATTCAATTGGGTTGTATTATTTGTTGTTTGTGCTTTGTTTCAAATGTAATTTATTTATTATTGGGTTGTAATAAATAGATTAGGTGTATTTTCATTTTACTAGATATCTTGTATTAGGACTTTATATCTTGTAATATGAAGACATTCACATTGGAAGCACAAAGGAAGGTCATGAAAGAAACATGGAGCATTTTGGATGCGGTTTCAAGTGGGAGGCTTTTGGAAGTTTTCTATATGCTTTGTTTGTGACCCTTAGGAATGTCCTATGGACCACACTTGTGATGGCAAACAAGTGTGGACCACTTTAGATGCTATGGTTATGCACATATGCTCATATGGTTGTTTATGTTTATGCTTGGTTGATTGTTTGTTGTTTGATTGTTTGGTTGATATTTGGATATTCATAACAAACTCATTAACAAACTTAACAAGCTGAAAATTGATGGTTCTTAAAGTTAATAAAAGGTTATTAAAATGATTTAATGATTTTAAAGATTAAAATAGGTTTTAATCAAAGAACCATAGGGTACCTTGTATTTGAAAGCATGCAAATACAAGTACATAGAGTTTTCTAAACTAGAATTTTGAAACATCTAAATTTTTTTTACAAACAAGATCAACACCGTCCTTTTACACAACACTTGAGTCACTTGGGAACTCTTAGTGGGATAAAGGTCACCTAACCATTTTGAGGGAACTTGTGACTTGAGGTGAGAATGCCTTATTTGTGGGATAAAGGTCACCTAACCACTTGTTTTGGCAAACTCACACGTGGGTGTAAGTAGGGTGTCTTGATTTGCAAATCATGTCAAATGGATCACCTACGATGTGGTTTCCAAATGGTGTTGATGGGATTAACATGCCGACTTTACATATGATGTTTCAAGTCGGTCCCATATTTCTAGAAGTTGCAAATGGTTGCAATCGTCAAATGTTGACCACCTTATTAATTTAAAACGTGGGATAAAGTGTTGGATTCTTTATGCCCAAGACACATAGAACATTGATGTGGTTAGTACGTTATGATCCAAGTCGGGTCATACCCAATAACAAGCTTAGCAAACACCAATTAATATTTAATTGATGATATGATCATGCAATTAAATAAATACACCAATTTAGAAAATGGGTTTTCTAAATAAGTTGCATATGAGATTGAACAACTTATATGGATATTTTGTTCATGGATATTATTTGTAATGTTGTTTAATTTAGTTAAATAACATCAAATAATAAAAGTGTGTGTATGTTATATAATTAAAAGGTTAATTATATATATGTATCTTTATTAATCTTTAGTTTGACAAAAGATTAATAAACAAGGACTAATTGGGAAAATAACAAAAAGGAAACAACCCTAATAAGGGGTTTCGGCCGCCCCCCTTAGTGCAGCCCTCTCCTTGGTTTTCTTTTTGGTTCTCTTGAGTTCTTGCTCTCCTTGAACACACACACACTCTTATTTTCAGATCTCTCTCTCTCTAATGCAAAAGAGTCACAAGAACATAATCTTTCTTTTGGAAGAAGGATGTCATGGCTGGAACAAAGGATTTAGAATCCTCTTTGAAAGTTCACGGCTGGAACAAGTTTCCAGCAGCCTTCTTGTGTCGATTTGGTGCTCAAATCCTAGCAAATGGGTGTTTTCTTGAAGGCTTGTGGGTATGAACACTTGAGGACATCTATTCTTGATGTTTTGGTCATCAAATAGCAGCCCCATCTTCACTTATATCAACGTTTTGACAGCCTCTAAAAGGTAGTTTATTGTGTTGATTTGGGTTGTTTTGTTTGCTTCTTGATAACTAGTTTATTCACATATATATGATCCTATGGTTTTGGGTTTGTTGAAACAAAGTTATGAGCTATAATTTTTCAGATTACAACATGATATTAAGTTCATATTCCGCTGCGTTTTTCTTGTTTAAATGGTTAAACAACATTGTTTTGGTACAACAAACCCAACATTGGCATCAAGAGCCGGTTATGTGGATGATTAGTTTCATGTGTTCTTGTATAATTGGTTATATAAGGTTTAACAACCAATTTTAGGGCTGTTTTGTATTGATTTGATGATACCCCAATCTTTCAAGGTTATATCAAACATGCTAGTGATTAAACCTTGAAAGGAAAGATATCAATTTGGTTGATTGTGTTTTGTTTGGACAAAAGACCCTAGATTTTTGGTTTATGTTGGCTGAAAATTTAGGGTCAATGGGGTTCATTTTGGTTCTTGAAATGATGTATATGGATACATGTTTTAGTGCATAACATAGCCTTGACCATGTGTGTTTTGGATTTGGTTGATTGTAATCTTGTCATGTTGGTTGTATTCATTCTTTATGGGTTGTAATAATTTCTTTTGTGTTTCTATTTGGGTTGTAATTTGTTTATTCATTTGGCAATGTAATAAATAGATTAGGAGTATTTTTTCTTTTACTAGAAAATATGTATTAGGATATATATTTTGTAAAAGAAGATGCTCGGGATGGAAGCACAAAAGGAAGACACAAAGGATGGACTTGAAGCATTTGGATGCAAGTTCAAGTGGGGGTCTTTGGAGATCTCATCATTTGTGTTATGTTGTACCCTTAGGAAAGACCTTATGACAACACTTGTGATGGCAAACAAGTGTAGTCAACTTAGTGGCTATGCTTATGCACATATGTTTGTATGATTATGCTTGTTTGGTTGTTTGTTGTATGATTGTTGTTTGATATTTGGATGTGCAAAACAAACTCATTAGCAACTTAACAAGCTAAAAATTTATGGTTTCTAATCATTAAGTGGTTAATAAAAGGTTATTAAAAGGATTAATGATTTAAAAAGAGGTTTTATTAAAAGAGAACCATAGGGTACCATGTATTTGAAAGCATGCAATTACAAGGTACATAGTGTTTTCAAAGTCTAAAATTAATGGAAACTTAAAACCCTTTGGTAACAAGTCTAACACCATCCTTTTACACGACACTCGAATCACTTGGGAACTACTTGTGGGATAAAGGTCACCTAACCACTTGTAGGGAACTTGTGTCCTTGAGGTGAGTCTAACATACTTGTGGGATAAAGGTCACCTAACCGCTTATATGTAAAAACTCACACGTGTGTGTAAGTAGGACGACTTGAATTGGAAACCATGTGCTTAGGGTCACCGAAGCATGGCGTACAATGGTGTTGATGGGATTAAACATGCCGACTAAACATATGATGTTTAACCGATCCCATAAGACTAGAAGTTGCAATAGGTTGCAATTGTCAACTGTTGACTACCTTGTTAATTTAAATAATGGGATAAAGGTCACCTAACCATCATTTAAATGTAACGTTGGATTCTAGATTTTAATTGTTAATTGTCTATGAGACATTTAAGGGTATTAACGATTAAAATAAATTTATGAGAAATACTAATATGAACTTTGTCAATTTTATAATAATGACCTCTAACTATAATGCTACCACCCCGATCGTCCCTTCCCTATCACTGAGACCTATTCTCGAGAGGGATAGTCCTAACCATAATTATCTTATGGACTCATTTTGAAACTTGAGAATCGTTCTCAAGAATGAGTAAAGGTCTATGTCCTTGACGATCCCATACCTCACCAACCCACGCTGTTGATGTTATGGCCTTTTGACGATTGAGTTAAGCACACTTAGGATTCTGTGCAAGCATCCGATCTCATGTTGGGAATATGATTCCCAGACTCCAAAAGGGTTTGGAGCCTCATGGGGCACATGACATGTTAATCTAAAAGGGAAATGTTCCTTCCACAAACTTTAGTAAGATTGCTTTGAAACGGTTCAAGCACTTTATACATGTCACATGAAAAGACCCAATCAATATCATCTTATATATCCTTAAGATAAAAGCCATATTGATAGCCTCAAGATGCTTTGCTGTCCTGTCTCAAAGTAGTTGGCCAAGGATTTAATCCTTGATTGCCTAACTAAAGGTTTGAGACATTCATAATAAACTGTAATATGAACGGATGGGACAAGAGCATCGGTGAACCTCATGCAATGCTCAAAGCAACCGAGGCGGGAATAAGTAGAGAGGTTCTACCTATTCTCTCAATCAATAACGGAGGCTATAAGAAGTGGCCAATCCCGATCCTAAAGCAATTATTGCTAAAGGAAAGGAATACGTCAAAGCAAAGGTTATAGCGAAACCTCAAAACCTAAGCTTATGAAGCCTAAGGTAACGGAGAACGATCCATGCTTTGAGTATGGAGAGATAGGACTATAAAAAGGGTATTGTCCCTTCTATCTCAAGGAGTTGAAACACAAGAAGGGTTTTGGGCAAACCTCAAATACAATTCCATGATTCATACGCTGTTTTAAAAGCCATTTCTTCAATCACATGGGTATTGGATACCGGATGTGAGACTCATACTTGCAATTGTTGCAAAAGGGTTCAAAAGAAATGTCCGCTTCAAGAAGGGAAACTCTATTTTGAGACCTTCAAATTGTTTGGAAGTTGTTCTCAAAACTTTTGTATGCACCTAGTTTGACTAGGAACATGATTAATGTTTCCTTTTAAAACAATATGATCATGATTCAAAATTTGTAAATAATGGTATTGAGTTTTGAATGATGTATATCATTTTAAGGATATGCCTTTTAATGACATCCATGAATTGGTTCATGGTAGATCATCCTATTATAACTCATTGATACACATTTAGCATAAAGAAACTTAAAATGGGTTTAAGTTATTACTATCTTTGACATTGTCGCCTTGGTCATACTAACCAGAATTAGATTCAAACACTTCAAAAGAATGGTCTTTTGGAAACAAATGAAAATGTTTCATTTGATAAGTATGAACCAAAGACTAATTAGGAATGATGCATTTGGATGCATATGATCCTTTTAAGACAATGTCTAAGACTGGTGAAAGATACTTCATTAATGTTACCGACGATTGCAGTCGCTATTATTGTGTGCACTTGATGACACATAAGTATGAAGCTTTTGAAATGTTCAAAATCTTCAATAATGAAGTAGAAAATCAACTCCTCATAATTATCTATGCTCTTCATTCTGATAAAGGAGAAACTGAACTCTATTTGGATATGGTTCAATTTATTATGGCTATGAGCTTACCACCTTTATCATTTTGGGTTTTCGCATCGCCCTCTAAGGCTCATATTATGAATATGACCCGGACAAAGAAAGTGTGTATTCATTTAGAATCCAAAGAGACTGTATAAGATACCGTTTCTTTGACTCAACGAATCAGAAGTATTTATTGCTCCAAAGTCTATGGTTCTTGAAACCAAGTCCTTTATGGAAGGAATGACGTATAGAACTGTGGAACTTGATAAGGATCAAAATCCACAAGGTGATACACATTTGATTGACACTAGCAATCAGCAGGAGGTTGTTGATAAAGATCAAGAGGTTGATCAACACACACAAAACGTTCACAAATCTGGTAGAGTTAGTATTCCATCTGAAAGATAAGGATATTTCATGAATGGATGCTATGTGGTTATACCCTGTAGGCTAACCATACACCAAGATGTTATGTCCAATTTGGATTGGGACAAATGGCTAGAAGCCATGAACGTAAGGATGCAATTCATGTATAACAACCAAGTTTGGCAATTGGTTGAACCTCCACTTAAACTCCAAATCGGTTGGATACAAGTGGGTTTTCTGGATGAAAACAAATGTACATGGAGACTTGAATACTTATAAGTCAAGACTTATAGCATAAGGTTTTCATCAAACTCAATTGGTTGATTATGATGAAAGTCTTACGCCCGTGGCAATGCTAAGGTCGATTAGGATGTTAAGTGCCATAACTGCATATTTTGAATATGAGTTTTGGCTAATGGATGTCAAAACCGCTTTGCTTAATGGACATCTCGTAGAGACTGTCCACATAGTTCAGCATGAAGGTTTTGTCGATCCGCGACATCCCAATAAAGTATACAAGTTAAAGTGATAGATCTATGGATTGAAACAAGCATCAAAAGGGTGTGTATATATGAAAGCTAGTGGGAGCAGAATTATACTCTCAGTGTTGTATGCTGATGACACACTGCTATTTGAAAAATATATTCCAACCTTGGAAGGTGTTAAAACCTTGCTTGGAAGATGTTTTTCATAAAAGGATCTCTTTAAAATCACCCATATTTTGGAATAAGGATCTATAAGGATAGATCGAGGTGGTTGATAGGGTCAAACCAAAGTGCATATATAAAATCTTGAAAAGGTTCAAGATGGAAACCTCTTAGAAAGGTATGATACCCTTTCAAAGAGAGACCATGTTGACTACGTCTCAATGTCCAAGCTCATAGGATGAGCAAAATCAAATGAAGGATATCCCATACACATCTGCTATAGGATCCGTCATTTGTCTCATGATATGCACTAAACGGACGAGTCATGCTTATCAGGTATGACAAAGTAGATACCAATAGAAATAACCATTGAATGGTTGTTAAAAGTATGTTGATGCACCTTAGTAAGACTAAGGATATGTTTCTAATATACGGATCTGTTGAAGTGAAAATCTGTGTAAAGGGTTGCACAGATGAGGACTTCCAAAATAGATCGAAACAACTCTCGATCATAATCAGGTGTACTTCCATTATGAATGGAGGTGTGGTATCCTTGAAGTGTTCAAAGCAGGACACGGTAGCATTATTCAGTCTAAAATCCGAATACATAGCCGCTTCATTGGCAGCTTTGGAAGCTGCATGGATAAGCTTGTCCATTGCTTATCTAGGGGTGGTCTCTACCATTCAAGACTCCCTAAAGATCTTTGGTAATTACGTGGGTGGGATTGCTCAAATCAAGGAACCCCGTACTCATCAAAGACTAAGCACCTTGAGCGGAGATTCAACATCATAAGGGATGGAGTTGAAAAGGGTAAAGATATGTATTCATAAAGTTCATAAAAGATCAAAACGTTACGGATCCACTCACGAAGCTCCTTGTGAGGGCAAAGTATGAGGGTCATACTTGTGCCTTAGGACTTCGATATTCTAGTAATTGAAATTGGTCTGTTTAGTATTTGAAGTACGGAACAATTGTATTTTGACTAATTTTGAGTCGTGTTCCCTTTTAGCATGTTTACATCCATGAATATGTTTATTATTCTAAATGTCCGTAGTCGGTCATATTTGTGGGAACAAATATGAATGTAAGACTATTATGAACATGGATTGGTAGATATTCATAAGGTATGAATATAGAGCAATTGGTTGCTACCAAGGTTCATAGATATTTGTGGGATGCAAATATTGGACTGACCCGCATCTCAATTTTACTACATGGAATCTTCTAGATTGATCATAAGTAAATTTGAGTAAAGGCGAATATCATTTGGTATCCTCTGACCTGAGATACATATTGGGTTTTGATATTCACCAAGTGTTATACCTTGAGCTAGTTCTTCGCTGCTCTGAAATAATGGTCAGTACATAAGGCTATGTTTAGGTACAACATAAGGTGATTGTGAGAAACGTATGTAGTCAAGATGGAATTTGTTCCTCTTATTCGTTGAGAGCATGATGTCTAAGGCCTGATTAAGTTAAATCAACAAGGAATGATCATTCTATGTCCTTGGATTTAACATGACATCTGTAACAAAAGGATAGATGATTGATTCACCTAAATCATTTCAAGTTTGGAACTTGAAGGGGATGATGTTATTGAATGGCTTATAATCATGCGTATTAAGGGTAGTAAACCGTTGTTAGGCGGTATTTACTGCTTGCATCAATCTTCTATGTATCTTGTGCAAGTGGGAGATTGTTGGATTCTTTATGCCCAAGACACATAGAACATTGATGTGGTTAGTACGTTATGATCCAAGTCGGGTCATACCCAATAACAAGCTTAGCAAACACCAATTAATATTTAATTGATGATATGATCATGCAATTAAATAAATACACCAATTTAGAAAATGGGTTTTCTAAATAAGTTGCATATGAGATTGAACAACTTATATGGATATTTTGTTCATGGATATTATTTGTAATGTTGTTTAATTTAGTTAAATAACATCAAATAATAAAAGTGTGTGTATGTTATATAATTAAAAGGTTAATTATATATATGTATCTTTATTAATCTTTAGTTTGACAAAAGATTAATAAACAAGGACTAATTGGGAAAATAACAAAAAGGAAACAACCCTAATAAGGGGTTTCGGCCGCCCCCTTAGTGCAGCCCTCTCCTTGGTTTTCTTTTTGGTTCTCTTGAGTTCTTGCTCTCCTTGAACACACACACACTCTTATTTTCAGATCTCTCTCTCTCTAATGCAAGAGTCACAAGAACATAATCTTTCTTTTGGAAGAAGGATGTCATGGCTGGAACAAAGGATTTAGAATCCTCTTTGAAAGTTCACGGCTGGAACAAGTTTCCAGCAGCCTTCTTGTGTCGATTTGGTGCTCAAATCCTAGCAAATGGGTGTTTTCTTGAAGGCTTGTGGGTATGAACACTTGAGGACATCTATTCTTGATGTTTTGGTCATCAAATAGCAGCCCCATCTTCACTTATATCAACGTTTTGACAGCCTCTAAAAGGTAGTTTATTGTGTTGATTTGGGTTGTTTTGTTTGCTTCTTGATAACTAGTTTATTCACATATATATGATCCTATGGTTTTGGGTTTGTTGAAACAAAGTTATGAGCTATAATTTTTCAGATTACAACATGATATTAAGTTCATATTCCGCTGCGTTTTTCTTGTTTAAATGGTTAAACAACATTGTTTTGGTACAACAAACCCAACATAAAGGTCACCTAACCACAATTTAAATGTAATGTTGGGTTCTAGATTTTAATATGAAAAGACCTTAAAAGGCATTTATTATTAAAATTACAATATCGAAAATACTAAAATAAAACTTTGTTAAATTTTGTAGATGGCCTCAAATAATGATAATTCCGATACCTCATCCGCGTCCAACCAATCTCTACGAGCGATCCTCCAAAAGGAACGTCTAAATCATAACAACTTTATTGATTGGTATCGAAACTTGAGAATCGTTCTCAAGCAAGAGAAACGATCATATGTTTTAGACGACCCTATCCCCGATCAACCTACTGAGGATGATCAGGAGGCCTTCAACGATTGGTTGAAGTATACTGAGGACTCCTTCCAAGTGTCTTGTCTCATGCTAGCAAGCATGACTCCGGATCTCCAAAAGGAGTATGAACATCACGGAGCTTATGACATGATAACCCAGCTGAAGGAAACGTTCCAACAGCAAGCGAGGGTTGAGCGCTTAGAAACGGTTCGAGCACTCCATGCATGTCGTATGGACGACAACCAATCTGTTTCATCTTATGTTCTTAAGATGAAAAGTCATATTGACCGCCTCGAGAGGCTTAACTGTCCCGTCTCGAAGGAATTGGCCACGGATTTGATCCTTAATGGCCTTACCAAGAAGTTCGAGACATTCGTGTTGAACTACAACATGAATGCTTGGGACAAAAGCATTGGTGAGCTTCACTCAATGCTGAAAACGGCCGAGGCGGCCATGGGTAAAAGGGTTTTACCCGTTCTCACCATCAATGAAGGTGGGAACAAGAAAAGGCCTTATCCCGCACCCAAGGCAAAGGTTGCCAAGGGTAAGGGACCCGTTTGGGGAAAGGGGAAAGGGGTGGTAAGGGTACCACCCAAACCACAAGAGAAAAAGCAAAAGGTTGCTACTAACGACCCATGCTTCAAGTGTGGGGAGATTGGACATTGGGCAAGGAATTGTCCCGTCCATCTCCAAGAGTTGAAAGCAAAGAGGGATGTCGCGCAGACCTCAGGTACAATATACATGATCCATATTGATTTAAACATGATATCCTCTAACACATGGGTATTAGATACCGGATGTGGAACTCACATTTGCAATTAGTTGCAGGGGTTCAAAAGAAGTAGTGACTTCAAGAAAGGGGATGTAAGCCTCTACATGGGCAATGGGGCTAAAGTTCAAGTTGAAGCCCGTGGTGACTACATCTTGAAACTTCCAAATGGTTTGGAAGTGATTTTGAACAATGTTTTGTATGCTCCTAGTTTGACTAGGAATATTATCTCTCTAGCCCTGTTAAAACAATTTGGATATGTATTATCCTTTATTGAAGATGATATTCATGTTTCTTTAAATGGTATGTTCTATTTTAAAGCTATTCCCATTAATGGTATTTATGAATTGGTTCATGGAAATACTTTAAATAGCTATTGTACCAAACTAACACCAAGAAACTCAAGTTGGACTTGAGTGATACCTATCTTTGGCATTATCGTCTTGGCCATATAAACAAGAAACGTTTACAAACACTTCAAAAGAATGATCTTTTAAAAACAAATGAATGTGATTCATTTGATGTTTGTGAATCTTGTTTACAAGGAAAGATGACTAAGGCACCCTTTAGTGGAACTAACGAAAGGGCAAATGATTTATTAGGAATCATACATTCGGATGTATGTGGTCCTTTTAAGCCAATGACTAGGAATGGTGAAAGATACTTCATTACCTTTACCGACGATTATAGTCGCTATGGGTATGTGTACTTATTAAGGCACAAAGATGAAGCTTTTGAAATGTTCAAAATCTTCAAGAATGAAGTAGAAAATCAACTCAACAAGTCAATTAAAGTTCTCCGTACCGATAGAGGAGGTGAATACCTAAGTGATGTTTTTCAAGATCATCTTAGGAGTTGTGGGATTGTCTCACAACTCACTCCACCTGGAACACCACAACATAATGGTGTGTCTGAGAGGAGGAATCGAACCTTATTGGATATGGTCCGATCTATGATGGCTAGAAGCACATTACCTCTATCATTTTGGGGTTTCGCTTTGCTCTCCGCGGCCCGTATTTTAAATATGGCCCCAACCAAAAAGGTGGAAAGGACACCTTTTGAGATATGGCATGGAAGAGTTCCATCCCTATCATACTTAAGGGTCTGGGGTTGTGAAGCTTATGTTAAGACTCCCACCCCAAACAAATTGGAAGTCCGATCCACCAAGTGTATCTTTATTGGATATCCTAGAGATTCTATGGGATATTATTTCTATGATCCACTGGAACAAAAGGTGTTTGTTGCCAGAAAGGGTGAGTTCTTAGAAGCAAAGTTCCTTATGGAAGGAGCTGGCAGTAGAACAGTGGACCTTGAAGAAGATCAAGAACCACAACCCGATGCACGTTTGGTTGAAACTAGCACTCAACATGAGGATGTTGAAGATGATCAAATGGTTGATCAATACACACAAAACGTTCGCAGAAGTGGTAGAACTAGTAATCCATCTAAAAGATACGGATTTTTCATGGATGGATGCTATGTGGTAGATTCAGATGAACCAACCACATACCATGATGCAGTGTCCAATTTGGATTGTGACAAATGGCTTGAGGCCATGAACGTTGAGATGCAATCCATGTATGACAATCGAGTTTGGGAACTTGTTGTACCACCTCTTAATTCCAAGGTAGTTGGAAGTAAGTGGGTTTTCAAGAAGAAAACCGATATGCATGGAAACTTGGATACTTATAAAGCTAGACTTGTAGCAAAGGGTTTCACTCAAACTCAAGGGGTTGATTATGATGAAACCTTCTCACCTGTTGCGATGCTAAAGTCTATAAGGATATTGTTTGCCATAGCTGCTCATTATGATTTTGAGATTTGGCAAATGGATGTCAAAACCGCTTTCCTAAATGGATATCTTGAGGAAGATGTCTATATGGTTCAGCCTGAAGGTTTTGTCGATCCAAAACATCCTAATAAAGTATGCAAGTTAAAGAAATCAATCTATGGATTGAAACAAGCATCGAGAAGCTGGAATCACCATTTTGATGAGGAAGTAAAGAAATTTGGCTTTATCAAAAACGCTGATGAGGCTTGTGTGTATAAGAAGGCTAGTGGGAGCACAGTAACTTTCCTAGTATTGTATGTTGATGACATACTACTATTTGGAAATGACATTCCAACCTTGGAAGGTGTAAAAACCTGGCTTGGAAGTTGTTTTTCCATCAAGGATCTTGGTGAAGCCGCCTATATTCTAGGAATAAAGATCTATAGGGATAGATCAAGGCGGTTGATTGGTTTGAATCAAAGTGCATACATTGATAAGATCTTGAAAAGGTTCAAGATGGAGAACTCTAAGAAAGGTACCGTACCTATTCAAAGAGGAACGATATTGAGTACGACTCAATGTCCAAGCTCAAAGGATGAGCAAGATAAAATGAAGGCAATCCCATATGCATCTGCTATTGGATCCATCATGTATGCAATGATATGCACTCGACCGGACGTGTCATGCGCTTTGAGCATGACAAGCCGTTACCAGCAAAATCCTGGAAACAGTCATTGGATGGCTGTTAAGAACATACTTAAGTACCTAAGGAGGACAAGAGATATGTTCCTGATCTATGGATCTGGTGACGAGGAGCTCGTTGTAAAAGGTTACACGGATGCGAGTTTCCAAACCGATCGTGACGATTCACGGTCACAATCGGGATACATTTTCATTCTGAATGGAGGAGCTGTCTCTTGGAAGAGCTCCAAGCAGGATGTGGTGGCTCTATCAAATACAAAATCAGAATACATCGCCGCCTCATTGGCAGCTCAAGAAGCTGCATGGTTGAAGAAATTCATTGCCGATCTAGGGGTTGTCCCTTCCATTCAGGAACCCCTAGGGATCTTTTGTGACAACGAGGGTGCGATTGCTCAAATCAAGGAACCTCGTGCTCATCAAAAGACTAGGCACATTGAGCGGAGATTCAACTACATACGGGATGAAGTTGAAAAGGGAAAGATATGTATTCGCAAAGTTCACACGGATCAAAATATTGCGGATCCTCTCACGAAGCTCCTTGAAAAGGCAAAGCATGAATGTCATACTTGTGCCATGGGACTTCGATATTCTAGTGATTGGATTTGATCTGTATATTTTGTATTTGGATATGTGGAACTCTTTATTATTTGAATAAAATTATTTGGTTATAATGTTTCAATTAATGTTCCAAATTAGCATGTTTTATCCATGAGTAAAATGTTTACTCTAAAATGTCCGTAGTCGCTCATACTTGTGGGAACAAGTGTGAAAGTAAGATTATTATGAACTTGGATTGGTTGATATTCATAAGGATGAATATAGGGCAATGGGTTGCCACCAAGGTTCATAGATATTTGTGGGATACAAATATTGGACTAACCCGCATCTCAAATTTCACTACATGGAATCCTTTTGATTGATCATAAGTAAATTTGAGTAAAGGCGAATACCATTTGGTATCCTCAGACCTGAGATACATATTGGGTTTTGATATTCACCAAGTTTTATACCTTGAGCTCATTCTTCACTGTCCTGAAATAGTGGACAGTACATAAGGGTATGTTCAGGTATAACACGAGGTGTTTGTGAGAAACGTATGTAGTCAAGATGGAATTTGTTCCTCTTATTTGTTGAGAGTTAGATGTCTAAGGCCTGACAAGTTAAATCAACAAGAAATGATCATTCTGTGTTCTTGGATTTAACATGACATCTGTGACAAAAGGATAGATGATTGATTCACCTAAATCATTTCAAGTAGGGTACTTGAAAGGGATGATGTTATTGAA
The DNA here is from genome assembly GCA_025215565.1 of Flaveria ramosissima. NCBI lineage: Eukaryota > Viridiplantae > Streptophyta > Magnoliopsida > Asterales > Asteraceae > Flaveria > Flaveria ramosissima. Next base: position 48,495,289 of record CM046039.1, read on the forward strand.
TGGCTATAAGTCATGCGTATTAAGGGTAGTAAACCGTTGTTAGGCGGTATTTACTGCTTGCATCAATCTTCTATGAATCTTGGGCAAGTGGGAGATTGTAGGATTCTGTGTGCCCAAGACACTTAGAATATTGATGTGGTTAGTACGTTATGATCCAAGTCGGGTTATACCCAATAACAAGCTTAGCAAACACCAATTAATATTTAATTGATGATATGATCATGCAATTAAATATTTACACCAATTTAGAAAATGGGTTTTCTAAACAAGTTGCATATGAGATGGAACAATTTATTAGGATATTTTGTTCAATAATATTATTTGTAATGTTATTTAAATAAGTTAGATAACATTACAAATTAATAATGGGAGTGTATAGATTATACAATTAAAAGGTTAGTTGTATATATCTAGTAGGAGGACTAGTTAACTTGTTAATGTGTGACAAAATTTGAGAGGGAAATCTTGTTTTTTTTTAAAAAACTTTGGCTGCCCCCTCTTTATTCCTATTGGACCTTTGTGTCCTTGAAAACACACAAAGTGTTAACTACTCTTGGACACAACACTCTCATCATTTAATACATGCAAAAGACCAAAAAGAACTCCTCCTCCTCTTTCTCAAAATTTACGGCCAGCAGCATCAAAAGGGGATTTTCTTTTGGAGTTCTTGGTGTTTTCTTGGTGTCTCTCCCTAGCAAGAGTGGTGGTTGCATCAAGGCTTGGGGTATACAAGCTTGAGGGATCCTTTTTGGAGCCTTGGCCGAGATTTTGAGCATTCATCATCCTTCTTCTCTTGGTTGAATTTTCTGCTGGAGAAAGGTATATTGGCAGCTCCATTTGTAGCTGTCATATTATGCTCGTTTCATTGTTCATAGCTTGTTTTATTCACATAAATGATCCTTGTTATATGGGTTTGTTTTATACTCTAATATGGTTACCAAAACAACATATTTTTCAGTTTATAAAAGGGTTTATAATGCTGTATTTCCGCTGCGTTTTCAGAAAGTTTAAAAGGTTAAACTTTGTTTTATGTTCTAACAAACCCAACATCAAGATGATGAAAGGTTTCATATTATGAAAAGGGGTGTCTTTCCTAATGCTTATGATTTCATCACTCCCTTCATAGAGTGTATGAAGAATCTTCCAAAAGGAATTTGCTGTTTTGTAAATCTCACATCTGATCAATATTTCTTCAGGTAAAGCCTTACTAAGTAAGTTGTATGCCTTAATATCTACTTTAACCTTCTTAATATCATCAGATGACAGATCCTTTGTACTTATGGGTTGATTATTGTCATTATAATCAGGCCCAAGAGTGGGTGGAATATAAGGACCTTCAGTTATTGACACCCATAAGTCAAAATCTGTATAATTCACATGATTCCTGAACTTGATTTTCCAGGATTTAAAATCTTCTTTTGTTTCCAACTTTGGAGGTTGGTATGATGATCCACCAAAGTTACTCATGTTTTGATTTGTTGAATCAAAAATTTGTTAATGTATTTGTTCAATTAAATTTGAACAATTTATGAATGTTAATCAATAACCAAGATCTACTATTCAATTGATTTGAATATTGACCCAAGTTAATCAAGCAATGAAACAGTACTTGCTGAAAGACAATTCACTGTTTTAATCAATTCACACAAAAACGATTTGCTTAAAAACAATAGATCTAATCAGCAAAAAATGACAAATCTAGTGAAACAAGCAAACAATTAAACACTATTAACACCGATAGATCAATCGATCTAAATCAATGAGCACTTGGCTCTGATACCACCTGTGAATCTAAGAATTACAATCAGGAATTATCGGTGTTAATAGGGAATCAAGTTAATGTTTGCAGAATCAACATTTACCTTGTTTAGTTGTTTTAATAACTAAATATCAAATTTAATGATTAATGATTATGACGAACACAATGAGAAGAACACAATTAATAAGCAAACAAAGAGATTTGATTCAAACGTATTTCATTAAATTGATTAATGATTACAGATGAACAAATAATGAACAATAAATGCTTCAAACGTGTTGATGTTGATGTGACGGCTGCTAGGGTTTATGTTTGTGTGAATTGATGTGATGTTTGGGTTTGCCGTATTGATGCTTGGTTGTTTGTGTTCGTGTGTCCTTTTTGATATGAAACCTAGGATCCGTATTTATAGGCACATGTGTTTCAGTTAAGAAAACACTGGATCTCTTGGGATTCGCACAACTGTCTTGTTGACTTGTGGACTTGTAACAGTTGTATTTATTTAAATACAAGTGTTTGGACTCCGCAGCTACATCCGCAGCTATATAGTCTTCCGAAGGTACTTTGTACTGAACGCAATCTGTTCTTCCGAAGGTACTTGATCTACTGAAGGTATTTTATTCTTCTGAAGGTGTTTGCTCATCCGCCGGAGTGTGCTCATCCGCAGAAGTCTTCACTTGAACTCTTTGATTGACTTCACTTGAACTCCAGAGTTAATTGTTCATCCGCAGATGATCTTCAGATGTATGTTACTTATAAGAAACATATCTACGGAAGAACAAAATGTTCATCTGTAGATGTTTCTTACCCTTGGTCAATTTTAGTAATTGACCAAGAATAATGTCTGTACCTGCAACCATACACAGATCAACACACATATGGGTTAACCTATATACACAATGCATACATTAAAATAATGAATTACAATCATTCATTACAAGTATTGATTAAAGTTCTAAGCCTATAGAAAATGATCTAGATCTATTGTTCCTAGATCTAACACTTAATGACTAGGAACTATGATATTGTTGAAATCATGTCTCTCCCCTTAGAGGAATTAAATGAACTGGCAGACATGGAAATGTCTAGAGGGAGGTTGGAATTAGAGTATGCAAGGTTGCTACTCCAAATCAAAGAAGAAAGGAGAAAGAAAAGACTGTACAAGCATGCTCCTACTATCTCTCAGGTTCAAGAAAGCCCTGTGCAAAAGACTGTGGTAACACAAGAACCTCAGGTAGATAAAGAAACTGACAGGCAAAACATGATCAACTACCTGAGTGCCACAAGTCTCTACCAGGCAGCTGCCCTTCTTCCCTTGTCCTTTGAGTATATTGAGTTTGAGTACCTGAAACAACTTCAACTTCAAGTACTCAAAGAACAAAAGGCTACAAAGAGCAAGATGAGGGAAGAAGTAGCCAAGCCAAGAGCCATCATCCAAAAGAGACAAAAGAAGTCTACTGATAGGCAGAGGATGATGAGCTTCTTGAAGTTGTATGGATTCTCCGGAAGGAGACTTGGACCAATGTCTCTATCCACCATGGATGAGCACATAAGGGTGATCAAGCAAAAGATTAAAAAAGGAGAGCTCATTGACTTACACTCCCCACCAAGTTAAGCCCCTCAAGAAGTGGAGGTTAAGGTTGAACCATTTGAGACAACACAACCTAGACCTCCTGCTAAACCTCAGCAAGCTTCATCTTCTGATCCATAGCAGGGTCAAACTCCCTGTCCTTTTGAACCAGTGAGGGAGGTAGACCCATTGAGAAAGACAAGACTGAACAACAAGGTGCTGAAGGCCAGTCTTCTCAGTTGAAGAGTTCAAAGAGGAAAAAGATGGCCTCTAAACCCAAGTCAAAGAAGAAGAAGAAGAGATAGAGTCATCCACTTCCAAACCTCAAGATGAGTCAGAACAACCTGAGGAAGTGCAACAAGAGAAAGCTCAAACAACTCCAATTCAAGCAGCTCCTCTTGCATCAGGAAGACCCATCTTGTCCTGGACTTACACTACTAATTCAGAAAGATGGAATGTTATCAGAGATCAAGGTATTGAAGATGTCTACACTCGGCATGACATGTTCAATCTACCTCTGCATGATTTCTTTGAAATGAGAAGACACTATGAAAGTCTGAGTGATCCTGACCATCTAATAAAGAAGGGTATGGTCATCATCATAATAAGGGCTGTCAGCATCTAAGGTCTTCAAATGTTTTGGTAGCATCAGCCTAGGGGGAGTTTGTAAGGTTTCATGTAAGGATGATACACCTAAAACATCCAAAGTCTTTCCTGCATGCATGCACTGAAGTATAGAGTAGAAATGCTTCGGAAGTTTTACACCATGCACTAGAAATATTATAAGTGTAAAATCTTCCGAAACCCAGACCGACATCTTCCGAAGCCAAAAGTGAAGTCTTCCGAAGCTTCAAAGACAAAGTCCTCTGAAGCCAAGAAGTGAAGACAAATTTCTTCCGAAGACTTTTGAACACATGCTTTATCTGATGTACTTTACCATAAAGCTGGAGTACTTTCCACTGCAACTCCATTTAGTCACCAACTTACATAAGTTGGTGAAAAGGTCCATGCTTTTGGTAACTGTACATTGAGGTCTTGAGTCCTTTTCCTTTCTACTTTTATGTACTTTATCCTTTTTGTGATATATTAGGATGTGAGTTATGGCATGTCATACTCACTAGTCAAAAGGCAATTTGCCTTTTTACTCTACATTTATTTTGTTATCTAGTTAAAATGTTTCCAACTGGCCTTCTAAGTATGGCTGGCTGTAGGATGTAGTATAAAGTATCTCATGTCCTTGTATATTTTCTCATGCTTTGTAACACTTGTAAAGAACTTGAGAGCAATATACAACATTCTTGAAAACCAATACTGGTGTTGTTTGTTCTTGTTCTGTCTTATACTTGCTTGTGTTCTTAGTATCAAACTATAACTTGTTACCAGTTCTCTATTTGATCTGTTAAGTGTACTAAACACTCTCCTCATTATGTGTTGTGTTGTAAGTGACCATCCCTCAAACGGTCCTGCAATCACAACTTATGGTCTTGACCTTGTGATCATATTGATTCTCAATTTTTAGAATGAAGTTCTTCAAGATCTCAAGATGTCACACCCCCGCTAAAAGCGGAAACACGGGGATTTAACGAGATCGGGATCGTCATAACACATGGTAAGCGATAGAGATGCAATATAATAATGATGACAAGCGTGTCATGACGACACCCGACAACAAGGGGACTTGTGTCGTGTTTAGTCAATATTCACGACAACATAGCCATAAGCATGAACATGTTAAATGATTCACATAACCAAATAAAGATGAAATTGTAATGTAAATTCCCACAACCCGGGAACAAGTATCAAAAGAATAAGCTTGTTTAATCCGACTACAACATTGTTCAAAATAATTGTTTTTCAAATATGATTAGTCCCAAAAATGTATCCTAGGGTCTCCACTAAGGCAGCACACCTAGATCCTCAGTTTGCATGATCAACTGAAAAGATATGCTCAAAATGGTCAACAAAATTGTTGGTGAGCTCGCAGGTTTAAGTAGTAAATAAGTAAGTGATGCTGTATATAGTAAGCGATGTGGAATACCGTGAATACAGTTTTATAAGCAAGTAAAATCACATGACAATGAGCTTTGCAACCAAGCCTAGCGACGTACACAAAGATATCGTCGGAATATATTCACCCAAGGGCCCGTTCCTGGCCACTGATGGTACTAACTAGTATACCAACGAACAAGGGTGGGGGTGTCAACCCAGTAGTACTACCAATACCTATCCGTCGGTTCCCACACTGGAATTAAATAGTTGCAAAGAAAGAACCACACAGCAGACCCAAGCATGTATTAGATAAGTACTTGTAAAACAGTATCACGTTGATTCCATGTATGTAAATTGTAAGTAAATTATACAGTATTAAAAATGGGTGAGCATACTTTTCCCCCAAGTTGTAAATGATTGAAATATTGTAAGCGTAAAAAGGGGCCACGAAACTCACTTGTTAAGTGGTAAGTATGTATGATCAAAGTATCCAAATGTTGTATGCAAATTGAACGGTCAAACACCTATTGACAGTTATTGTTAAGCATTAATGATATGTATAAAGCGCATAATAATGTTCGGTCGGTTCGGGTTGTATCGGTTGGGACGCGTGTAACACACACAAACAGACACACGTACTAGATCTTATGTAGATCCAAGTACTAGACATTGTCGCCATTGATGATGATATATGAGTAAAAGTTTCATTGTTATTGAGGAAGTATTTGATAAATATTAGTAGTTACAAATCGGTTATTGATACTTGTAAAATGTTAAGTTAATTTAATTTGAAATAGTATTTGTAGGCTTGATAGCGTTGACTTTAATCTTTGTCATTAGTAATGGCAACCGTGTCGATGTCACTTTAACATCACACGACATACACACACCACACACAAGAAGGAAATCACACACACAACTTCAGTCGCACGACAGGACCAGACGCCCGACTCAACACTCCATTCGCACGAATCAACCCTCAATCGTGCGAATCAGCTTCATTCGTACGATTGAACCTTCATTCGTATGACTGGCATTCAGTCGTACCACACAACACTCAATCGCACGACTCAACCTCCATACGCATGAATCAACCTTCAATCGTGCGAATCAGCTACATTCGTACGATTGAACCTTCATTCGTGCGATTGGACTCCAATCGTGCGATACACGCACAATCGCATACATTCATTCGGTCGCCTGACTCAATCGCACACATTCATTCGTACGCATGAATCATTCGCACACAAACACACAGTCGCACGACTCAGTCGCACGACACTCCTAGTCGCACAACTCAGTCGCACGATTGACTCAGACGCATGGCTCAGTCGCACGACTCACCCAGTCGCAAGACTCAATCGCATGACAGACCCAGTCGCCTGGACAGCAGAATCGCGACTGTTGACGGGGCTGAGCAGCCTTCGGCTGCTCCGAGCACAAGTTTTACACAACAAGGACTTCTAGAAACACTCTACACACATACACAAACAAGAAGCACACGCAGAAAGACCTCACACGCACCCACACGTCCTCATGTGTTCGGGTTGAACCCGAACACCCGAAACCCTAGAATGGACAGCCATGAATAAGCAAGAAAAGGTACAACCAAAGTCGTCTATGTGCTAGAATGGAGTAGACTCGGTTGTAGATGAAGTCTAGACGACGAAAACGAGACCAAGCGGGGCGGTTTTGGTGCAAAGATGAAGAAAATGGTGAAGAAGAAGAAGATGGAGATGAAGATGAAATAATGGTTCTAGGGCTGGAAATGGGGGGTATTTATACCCATCCCAAGTTTGCAAAATGTCAAGTTTAGTCCCTGCACTTAACCCCCGAGTTTCCCAAATTTGTTTCGGTTGAAAACGACTTTGTTAGGTTAATCATATTAATTATAAAAATGTATTTAATGATATTTATAACTTAAAAATGGTTGTATTGGTGATGTTAATTTTATATAAAAATGATATATTTGGCGGTTACGATGATGAAAGTTTTAAAAGTTTTTAAGGTTAGCATATGTTAACGATACGAACACAAGAATAAAGATGATAGGCAAGCATGATATCCATATAAAGAGTTAATAAAGATGAGGAATGATTGATCAAAGAATAGTTAACGGAAAACCACGTTAATTGACGGACCTTAAGGTGACGGATGTCACAGTATCCCCCAGTTGAGAGAATTTCGTCCTGAAATTCAGCTGGAGTTAGGTCCAAGAGTGTCATCCTTGAATAGATGTGGATATTTGAGTTTCATCTGATCTTCTCCTTCCCATGTAAACTCTGGCCCTCGTTTTGAACTCCACCTTACACGAACAATAGGTATTCTGTTGCGCTTCAATTGTTTGACCTTTCGATCCATGACCTCAATGGGTTCCTCAACAAAATGAAGCTTTTCGTCAATCTTGATTTCCTCAATTGGCACGTGAAGGGATTCATCGGCCAAACACTTCTTGAGGTTTGACACGTGGAAAGTATCATGCACACCGCTGAGTTCTTGTGGCAACCTTAATCGGTAAGCCACTGGACCGATTCTTTCTGTAATCTCGAATGGTCCAACGTATCTTGGGCCTAACTTCCCTTTCTTTCAAAATCGAACGACTCCTTTCCAAGGGGAGACTTTAAGTAAGACTCGATCCCCAATGTTGAATTCTAGAGGCTTCCGACGGTTGTCGGCATAGCTCTTTTGGCGATCTCTAGCAGCTTTCAATCGGTCTTTGATTTGAAAGATCTTGTCAGTTGTTTCTTCAATGATCTCTGGGCCTGTTAGCCGACTTTCACCAATCTCGGCCAACAAACGGGTGATCTACATTTCATTCCATACAATGCTTCGAACGGAGCACATCCTATGCTCGTATGGTAGCTGTTGTTGTAAGAGAACTCAATAAACGGTAGATGAGCATCCCAACTACCACCAAAGTCGATTACACACGCTCTCAACATGTCTTCTAGCGTCTGTATAGTTCGTTCACTTTGGCCATCTGTCTGAGGGTGATAGGCGGTACTCATATCTAATCGAGTGCCCATAGTTTTCTGTAGTGTCTGCCAAAATCGTGAAGTAAACCGGCTGTCACGGTCGGATATGATTGACACTGGTACTCCGTGTCTTGTCACGACCTCTTTGATGTACAGTCTCGCCAACTTATCCATTTTGTAGTCTTCTCGGATAGGCAAGAAATGTGCTGATTTCGTCATTCGATCCACTATGACCCATATCGCGTCATGCCCACTGCTTGTTCTAGGGAGTTTGGTAATGAAGTCCATAGCTATATTATCCCGTTTCCACTCGGGAATTTCAGGTTGCTGTAACAATCCCGATGGTTTCTGATGTTCAGCTTTAACTTTCGAACATGTCAAGCATCTGCTGACGTACACAGCAATGTCTTTCTTCATGCCTGGCCACCAGTACAGATCCTTGAGATCGTGATACATCTTGTCTGCACCAGGATGAATAGAATATCACGTCTTGTGGGCTTCATCCATGACTAAGGTACGTACACCTCCCCATCTGGGTACCCATATGCGATCAATGAATTACTGTATACCATCATCCTTGCAAATCATATGTTTATCTAACCCTCGGAATTCTTCTCCCACAAGGTTTTCTTCTTTCAACGCTTCACTTTGTGCAACTTGGATCTGAGCCTTCAAATTCGATTGAATAGTCAATCCCAGCGCTCGAGCACGTAGTGGTTTCACGCGTTCTTTACGGCTTAAAGCATCAGCCACCACGTTAGCTTTCCCTGGATGATACCGGATTTCACAATCGTAGTCACTAAGTAGCTACCCAACGTCGCTGTCGCATATTAAGTTCCTTCTGATCCAGGATATGTTGGAGGCTCTTATGATCTGTGTAGATGATGCATTTGGTTCCATACAGGTAATGCCTCCATATCTTGAGTGCAAATACTACAGCGCCCAACTCAAGATCATGAGTTGTATAGTTCTTTTCGTGCACCTTAAGTTGTCGCGAAACGTAGGCAATCACCTTATCCTTCTGCATTAGCACACATCCCAATCCTTGATGTGAAGCATCGCAGTACACCACAAAATCATCAGTTTCGTCTGGGAGGGACAGTATAGGCGCGTTACACAACTTCTCTTTCAACGTTTGAAACACTTGTTCTTGTGCATGTCCCCAATCAAACTTCTTGTCTTTCTGAGTAAGCAGGGTTAATGGCTGCGCGATCTTTGAAAAATTCGCGATGAAGCGCGATAGTAACCGGCCAATCCTAAAAATTGCCGTATCTCTGATGGTGTCTGGGGTGCATCCCATTTCTTCACTGCTTCGATCTTGCCGGGATCTACATGAATCCCGTCCTCATTAACCACATGACCCAAAAACTTCACTTCCCGCAACCAAAATTCACACTTCGAGAACTTGGTGAAAAGTTTTTCTTCTCGTAGCAGTTCAAGTATTGCCCGGAGGTGTTCTTCATGATCCTCTTTTGATCAGGAGTAGATAAGTATATCGTCTATGAATACGATCACAAACTTATCCAAGTAAGGTTTGCACACCCGATTCATTAGATCCATAAACACGGCTGGTGCGTTAGTTAGCCCAAACGGCATGAACAAGAACTCATAGTGCCAATAACGAGTTCTAAACGTTGTTTTCGGTATGTCGTCCTCGAAAACTCTTAGCTGTTGATATCCAGAACGAAGGTTGATCTTTGAGAAATATGAAGCTCCTTGCAGCTGATCAAACAGATCATCGATCCTAGGGAGAGGATATCGATTCTTCACGGTTAAGTTGTTCAACTCACGGTAATCGATACACATGCGGAACGACCCATCCTTCTTTTTGACAAATAATACCGGTGCTCCCCACGGTGAATGACTCGGTCGAATAAAACCCTTCTCCAGTAGCTCTTGTAACTGACTAGACAATTCTTGCATTTCAGATGGCGCTAACCGATATGGCGTCTTTGCTACCGGTGTAGCTCCAGGAACCAACTCTATACGAAATTCCACCTGTCGTGGAGGAGGCAAACCAGACAAGTCATCAGGAAATACATCTTGGTAGTCCCGTACCACTGGAATATCTACTAGTTTCCTCTCTTCGTCCTTCTTTTCTACCACATGAGTCAGAAAAGCGTAGCACTGCTTTCGTAAACTTCGGCGTGCTTTCATGCAGGAGATAAGCTTTAAGTTCCTTCCCAGTCGTTCTCCTTGAATCTTGAGTACCTCCCCGTTTGACATAGGGATTCGTACTACTTTGTCCCGACAGACAATCTCAGCTCCGTTTTGCGACAACCAATCCATACCCACAATCACGTCGAAACTTCCTAGCTCAAAGGGTATCAAGTCTATATCGAAGGCATGGTCCTCCAATATTATCGAGCACTTCCTAATAATCTCATCGGATTGAACAACCCTACCATTGGCCATTTCTACAGAGTAGCTAGTTTCTAGTCTACTGGGACTCAAATCAAGTAATTGCACAAACTCAGAAGATATAAAGCTATTGTCTGCTCCAGTATCAAATAATATAGATGCGAAGTGATGATTGAGTAAATGCGTACCCATGACAACATTCAGGTCCTGACGGGCATCATTGGCTCCAATGACGAATGCACGTCCCCGAGCTGCATTCCCGTGATTGGTTGGGCCTTGGTTCCCAGCTATGGCCATCACTTGCTGCTGGTTGTTCCCTTGTTGACCCGGTGCCCGATTCAGCCTGGGGCACATGTTTCTGTAGTGATCTGGGCTTCCACACTCATAATAGGCCCTGGCATTCCCGGCGGGGTTAACCGCGTTGACTGGTGCCACAAGATTCGGCGCGGTTCTGCAGTCTCTCGCCAAATGCCCCGGGCGTCTACAGTTGGCGCACACCCGGCACTGCATCCCTGGGGGATGATGATAGTTGCACCTGTCGCATTTGGGGTGCAACCCCACATACTCTCTTTTACCCTGAGTCACGGCCACAAAATTTCTGGTCATCTTGGCCCTTTTGTCGAATTTCCCGGCACTCGACCGGCTCGTTTCCCCAACATCCTTCCTTTTCTTTGCTCCTCTACCCAAAACCCCTGTTCTCACCATTTCATCAGTCAAAGCGCCAGCCTTCAGAATTACGCTCTGAATAGTAGGAGGAGCAGCTACTGTAACCATCGCCCGGATTTGAGGCGCAAGTCCCCAAATATACCTCTCGATTCTCTTTGATTCCGGCGTGACCAGATGCAGAACCAATCTTGCTAGCTCATGAAAACGATCTGTATAAGCTGCATGACCGGCCCCCACCATAGCATGATTCCAGAATTCATGCTTCAGTTTCTGCATCTCGTTGAGGCGGCAGTATTCCTCGGTGATCAAAGCTTTAAACTCATCCCATGACATCTGCATCGCAGATTCTCTTCCTCTAGCTTGAACCTGGATGTTCCACCAGGTTTGGGCCTTGCCCTGCAATGAACATATGGCATATTTGATTCTCTGGCTGTCGAGGCACTCACTGATGTCAATCACTGCCTCCATCTTTTCTAACCACCTGGTTAGGGCTATCGCCCCACCTTTCCCGTCGAATTCTCTCGGTTTGCAAGCCACAAACTCTTTGTATGAACACCCCCGTCTGGTAATGATAACCCCAGTCTCAATATCGGCTGTTCCACCATTTTCGGTCTCCTGATTACTTTCATTCCCAGTTGGGTTTCCATTTCCTACTTCAGTTTCATCCCACCTTGACCTCTTTCTCCATTATCTCCATTATCATTGCCACCATCCCCGTGGGGGTGGTGTTGCTGGAGTGCATCGCTCACTTGGGCCACAATAGTAGGAAATAGTGCGGCCAACTGTTGAGCGATCGGAGCTGACATATCAGAGTTTCCTGTTTCCTGATTGTTACTGGTAGGACCATCATTTGTTCTTGATGCTCTACCTCTGCCTCTGCCTCTGCCCCTTGGGGCTTCACTCCCGCCACTATTGCTGCGGGTAACTCTTCGAGGCGGCATTTTCTAATCATAGAAATAGTAAACACGTAAGCTTAAATCATTTCAAAGTGTATTATCTTTAACACTCATCAAGTCCAGTATTCCAAGTTAATATCACACTTATTGTCACCACACATCGCATGCAAGTCGTGTAGTTCTCACACCATGAATTGATAATGTCTCAACAATAGTCCATCATATCAATTGTAAATCCATGTATATAATCACGTTTAGTCTAGCGGAGGTTGTCTATTTCCTCCTCTTTCGAGGTTTCAGACACAACCTCCTCAGGGTTAATCTCAATGTCTGAGGTCAAGCGCAATAGCATGATCTACGAAGATCTCTTCGGGTTTAATACCCGGATTTGATAAACTAACTCGGCGCGCAGAGGGAACGGAAGATCCAATAGAAGCATCCCATAAAAGAGTGAGCACAAGGGCTCTCTCAAAGGTGGAAAGATCACATAACAGATAAATGAACAAATCAAGCAACGAGGAACACATACACGAGATATAATATGCATACAGATCCTAGCGTGCAAATCTACATGAAGGTTCCTAGGTTATAGTCTAGGTCAAGCGTATTGCCTTATTCTCTATAACCAATGGCTCTGATACCAATCTGTCACACCCCCGCTAAAAGCGGAAACACGGGGATGTAACGAGATCGGGATCGTCATAACACATGGTAACCGATAGAGATGCAATATAATAATGATGACAAGCGTGTCATGACGACACCCGACAACAAGGGGACTTGTGTTGTGTTTAGTCAATATTCACGACAACATAGCCATAAGCATGAACATGTTAAATGATTCACATAACCAAATAAAGATGAAATTGTAATGTAAATTCCCACAACCCGGGAAAAAGTATCAAAAGAATAAGCTTGTTTAAACCGACTACAACATTGTTCAAAATAATTGTTTGTCAAATATGATTAGTCCCAAAAATGCATCCTAGGGTCTCCACTAAGGCAGCACACCTAGATCCTCAATTTGCATGATCACCTGAAAAGATAGCTCAAAATGGTTAACAAAATTGTTGGTGAGCTCGCAGGTTTAAGTAGTAAATAAGTAAGTGATGCTGTATATAGTAAGCGATGTGGAATATCGTGAATACAGTTATATAATGTGAAGTCACTGGATCGGTAGACATCCGAGCATGTTCTTGACGGAAGGATAAACAACAGCAAAAACCAAGAGACAATCAATAACATGAACTATCAAAAATTGGTTTCATTGATAAAACCTAACGATTACAAGCTAGTTACAACATAAGAATCAAGACTCTTGGCAAGGAGAGATCGAGCATGACCTCCCCTCTCATCCGACGGCCCTAGGCTCCGGGCAGACTCCCTCCCCAAACCCTTAATCTCTCTACACATTGAAACTGGTATATATAGGCCTCGGCCCATATTAGATGCGACTGGGCCCATTCGTGCGATTGGACCATGCGTATAGTTCAATCGTACGACTGGACCATGCGTATGGTTCAATCGTACAACTGGACCATACTTATGGTTCAGTCTTACGAATGACCCAATCGCATCTCTCGGTCGCACGACTGGCACATTAGTAAGGCTCAGTCGCACGACTGAGTCTCATTCGCATATGCTCCTGCGAATGACATAGTTTCATGTGTTTACAACATATCAGGTGTATTACATTAAGCCTAGACTATTCGACAAGCGACGGACACACTATATATGACTATATATGCTCCAACAAATTCCCCCTTGGACGTTGCTTGCGAATAGTAGATAACACCTCTTACAATCTTTAGTCAATCTTTGCTCTGGTTGTCAATAGAATCAAATGAAAACCATATTAGCCAACGTTGCCGATCCGTCAGGTTGCTACAATATCCCTGAAAATGAATTTAGGCACAATAGCTTTCGTTTACTTTGTAGAACACCATCACAGCATCAAGATTCCCCGCATGATTGATTTTTCCAGATAATGACATGAACAGTTTTCCATTGCTTCAATCTTCACACAGGCTAACCTGATTAACATTAACACCTGCAGAAATTCCCCCTCATATTCAGCATATCCCAATATATAAACGTTGTGCTCTCTTGGCTTCTTCATACGGTGTATTGGGCAAAAGGTTGAAGGTTCCAATCCACAGCTGACAATATCAAACAAATCAGCATGCACGAAGATTCATCATCGGAAACCGGTTCACATCATCACTTTCTGATTGCGTCTTCACTTTCTCTATACATGGATTCCCCCTAAGAAGCAGAATCCTCTTTGTGCGGATAAATATAACTTGATTGGCCCATAAATAGTCAGATGCTCCTGATTACCCCACAACATCAGCACCGACTGCTGACATATTCTATTCTCTCTTTCGTGTTCCAACTTTCATTCACCTATTCTGGAAGTCCGACGAATAATGGGGTATACATCGAACTCATTTGACAAAAGAACCTCAGGGTGAATATGCTTTGCTCATTCTAAAATTTGCGCAAGAAGCTGTTCCAGACTCTTTTTTTTGTTCTGAAATAAATATGGATGAGTCAATGCGGATGGTCCGTTCGTGCGATTGAACATACGACTGGTCCAGTCGCACGACTGAACATACGACTGGTCCAGTCGTACGAATGGTCCATTCGGATGGTCCAGTCGTACGAATGGTCCATTCACATGCCTCAATCGCATGAACGGGTCTGCATGCAGATTTTCAGATCTGCAGCCGCCAGGGCTGCCCAAAACCCTAATCTGACGAATTTTACATGAACCGAAACAAGATAGGCATCATCAGATTCGCAAGGGTGATAGGAACGTGGTTTCGAGTTCGATTTTAACATAAAACAACACACGTTACCAAATCTGAGCAAAACACGAAGAACACGAAGTGGGTTTACTGTCAAGATCTGAAATTTGATCCAGAAATCAAGAGCTCGGGTTGCTAGAATGATTGTTAGATCATTCCAGCAGTAACCGACTCTGATACCAATTGTGAAGTCACTGGATCGGTAGACATCCGAGCATGTTCTTGACGGAAGGATAAACAACATCAAAAACCAAGAGACAATTAATAACACGAACTATCGAAAATTGGTTTCATTGATAAAACCTAACGAGTACAAGCTCGTTACAACATAAGAATCAAGACTCTTGGCAAGGGGAGATCGAGCATGACCTCCCCTCTCATCCGGCAGCCCTAGGCCCCGGGCAGACTCCCTCCCCAAACCCTTAATCTCTCTACACATTGAAACTGTTATATATAGGCCTCGGCCCATATTAGATGCGACTGGGCCCATTCGTGCGATTGGACCATGCGTATGGTTCAATCGTACGACTGGACCATGCGTATGGTTCAATCGTACGACTGGACCATACTTATGGTTCAGTCTTACGAATGACCCAATCACATCTCTCAGTCGCACGACTGGCCCATTAGTAAGGCTCAGTCGCAGGACTGAGTCTCATTCGCATATGCCCCTGCGAATGACACAGTTTCATGTGTTTACAACATATCAGGTGTAGTACATTAATCCTAGACTATTCGACAAGCGACGGACACACTATATATGACTATATATGCTCCAACAGATTTGACACAAATGAAGCCCACTTTTCTAGCAATCCGTCTGCAAAATTAGTCACTTTTTCTTCCATGGTAGTAGCAACCCCATGTGTATGCAGTTCACTCATCAAATGGTAGAATCTATCAATGACATCGTCCAAACTCTCGTTTCCCATCGATGAGAAATTGTCAAATTCTTTCTTTAGCTCCTTAGCTTTAATTGCCTTCAGTGAAGCATTCCCGTCATATCTCTTTTCCAGCTCATCCCATAGTTTCTTGGCCTGCTTATTTTCGGAGTACTGGTGGAAGATATCTTTAGGAATAGACTGTGTGATCAATGCATAGACTCTCTTCTCTGCATTATACTTAACTTTCTAAGCGTCAGTCATCCCTCCCAAAGTAAGCTTTACCCCATCGGCTCCCACCGGCATACTGTATCCAATCTCGATAGCTTCCCACAAATTTGGATCCACTCCATTGAGGTAGATCTCAAAACGTTGTTTCCAGTGAGGAAACTCATCTAACGTTAAGAGCTTTGGTGGTTTATTATGATTCCCCACCTCACTCTCAAGTAACAGTAGGTTCTGGATTCTTGAGTCCTTCCCGGCAGTAAACGCTGACATCTGATCTTCCATGTCAAATAACTTTAAGTCTACTAAACAAACTGTCAACTAGTGCGACTGGAGGATGTGAATGGGCTATCCGTGCAAATGAACTATGCGACTGGTTCATTCGTGTGGCTGAACTAAGCGATTGGTTCAGTCGTGCGAATGAAGCTGATGCGTATGAACACTGCGAACGGATGGTTCAGCCGTACAAATGGAGATGCGACTAGGTCCAATCGTGCGTCTGGACAATGCGAATGAAGTCCAGTCGTGCGAATGGCTCACTCGTGCGACTGAAGCTGCTTTTTTGCGAAAACTTCGAGGTTAAACGTGTTTTAGCCGTAAAAATTCATAATTTCGCCAACTCTAATCGCCTAAGGCCGTAGAAACCGAAACTTGATGAGCAGGGACGTCCAAGATCACTTTTGACACAAAAGATTGCGTTTTTAGTGTAAAAACACAAACTTTTTATCAATCTTGATTGAATCACACGTAATCAAGAGCCAAAGCTCTGATACCAATTGCGAAGTTGGCTTGGATCGATAAACATCCGAGCATGTTCTTGACGGAAGGATAAACAAACAGCACAAACCAAAAGTCAATCGATAATACGAACTATAATTGAATGGTTTCATTGATAAAACCTAACGATTACAAGCTCGTTACAACATAAGAATCAAGACTCTTGGCAAGGGGAAGATCGAGCATAATCTCCCCTCTCATCCGGCAGCCCTAGGCTCCGGGCAGACTTCCTCTCAAAAACCCCTTCAGAGAATCCTTATTCCTCTCCTCTGTCATCTCGTCCTCAATCCCCTCATCATCATCATCACCATCATCTCCGTCTCCCTCTTTAATCTTCAGGGGCTCCTCTTTAGATCCCTTTAGCCTTAGCATATTGTCTTCTTAGCCTCCTCCAACTCCTCAATCCGTTTAGCAGATGTGACACTGTGCTCTTGGAGTTGGGCGATCTCGTGGCTCTGAGCAGCCATTTGTTGGGCCTGCTCCTCAATCAACCGAGCCTGCTCCGAGATCTGCTGAGACTGTGCAGCAGTAAGATCAGCCAGCTGGCGGATCTAAGCCGTCTTCTCCTCATCAGCAGCTAACAAGCGCATCACCATCCGGTTTAGCGCGGAAAGCTGTTCCTCTACCCCAATTGGAGGTTGAGGTGATCCATATGTTTGTGAGGGATGTGAAGAGGGTCCTGCTTGGTGGCTAGTGGTGGTGGTGATGGCTGTGGTGAAGATGGGGTTGGGTCTGTGAGATAGTGGAGGTGATGTAGGAGTGAAAGATATGGTGGTGGTTGGCATATGTACTATGGTGGGAGGTGTGGTGGTGGTAGTGGTAGCTGTGGTGGCTGTGGTGGTGGATGGTGTGGCTGTAGAAGTGGTAGTGGTGGTGGTAGATGTAGTGGCTGTGGTGGTAACAAAGGTGAGTCGTCTCTTCTTCTGGCCGTGGGGCTGAGCCATCCTTTTCTTCCTCGACCCAGAGGTGGATGCTCCCCCTAGAACACGGCTAGCTGACTCAGGGGCATAGCTAGGATCTGCAGTAGTCTCTCCCGAATCCCTGGGGCGTTCACTAACCGCCCGGAGTCCATACTCTATGGGAACAACCTTGCTTCCCACAGTCCTCGTTAAGGGCTCCTCGTCAGACTCGTCTTCCTCCTCACCAGGAATAAAGTCCTGATGGAAACCAGCAGACTCAGCTATGTCATCAGTTTGGGCAGATACTGGAGGTATAACATCTGAAGCTATGCCCCTCGGTGGAATAGGCATATCATCTCCAGCATCCCCACTGTCATCATCGTCTGAATCATGCTCTGGGAGCAATAGCCTCTCATCGTCTGAATTGCTGTCATCATGACGCCACTTGCGTCTACCTGGAGCTACATATCTCTCATTGGCCAGATGGCCGATCAACCTCTTCACCTAGGTCTTTACCTGCTTGCCCCGATACACTCTCATGCGACCCAAAGTTGTGTCATCCATAATCTCTAAGCAACCGCATCATGTCTCTCCTTGGGAAGTAATGGCAGCTTCTCGTTGAAGATCAGCTGCAGAAATCAGGGGTACATACAAAAACCCTCCTTCCCCTTGGCCTCCAGATTCTCCACCAGATATGAGAAGATCATGCTCGAGAAGCTGAAGGGGTGGTTCCGCACCAGTGCCACATAGGCATTCTGAATCTGGTCTGACAGGTCATCAAACCCACCCCTCGTAGAAGCAATACACTTCAGGATCACATGCGCCAAGTACTTATACTGGGGACACAGGTTGCCCTTGTTGAGCACACCTGAGTTGATGTCCCCAGCGTACTTAATCCTGAGAAAACAACCTCTGACTGTAAGTAGATGTAGTCTGGTGGGGTGATCAGTATCGTCCCCAAAATCAAGTACTCTCTGGATGTCAGCTGCTGTAATCTCAATATCATGACCATGAATGGAGCTCCGTATGCTGTAAGGCTCACGTGAACGATCTACGGAGGCATTCTCCCAGAAAGCCTGATGTAACGACCTGTAAGGAGTACACGGTGTGGATATGGCCTTATGTATCCGAGAACGTCGAAGGAACGCAATAATCTCTGTAAACTCGGCCCTATTCCGAGTCGTATGGTCCAAATGAGCACATATGTTGTGCTTTGGGTTGATGGACCATCTATCAGCCATTGACCTGAAACACAAGACACGGAACCATTAGAAAGTCATACATCACAATTCAGTTCTAAGTGTAATGTTTGAATTCATTCTAATTCATTCGTGCGAATGAATCATGCGACTAAAGTCAGTCGGTTGTCCTTTCATGCGACTGAGCTCATTCGGGTGAATGAGACATGCGACTGAGTTCAATCTGTTGACTGAGTCTGCGATTGGTTCAGTCGGCCGACTGAGCTCATTCGCATGGTGCATTCGCCAATTGACCCAATCGCAAGATTCAATCGTGCGATTGGAGTTCATCCGGACGACCAGTCGCTTGTCCCACTGTTCAGTCACCTGTGGTTCGAATCTTGACCAAATCAAGTAATTTAACATGGTTTAATGGTCCATTAGACTCGCCATCTTGTCACTAATAACCTATTAAACTTAATTTTAACATTTTGCTTAGTTTATGTTGGTTATTAGGTCATTTACAGTCCGGTTCTTGTTTCACTCGAATATCACAAAATTAGGGTTCCATTTCTTCTGATTTCATTGAGATTTCACTGCAATCTACCTGTATAAACGTCAACGCACGTCAGAAGATCAATAAAGATGTGAAAACACGGTCTAGGGAAATTTCGGCAGAGTAACGGTACTAGGTGCGATTTAGGAGCGATTGAGGGTGATGAGTGGAATGCGATCGACTATGGCCCTTTAAATACTGAAGCTGAGTTCAATCGGCCGACTGGCCTCATTCGCTCAGTTCATTCGGGCGACTGAAGCTCAGTCGTGCGATTGGCCCAGTCAGTCGCATTCAGTTGGCCGACTGAGGCTCAGTCGGTCGACTGACTCATTCGTACCCTTTCATTCGCACTTTCAGTTGACCGACTGAGTCTCAGTCGGTCGACTGACTCATTCGCACCCTTTCATTCGGTCGAATGGATCATTCTGATAAGCCATTCGGGTGAATGGCTCAATCTCATGTCCAGTCGTGCGAATGGGACCCATTCGCATGGTTGGTCCATACTTATGGTCCAGTCGTGCGAATGGGTTACACTTATGAAGTTTTCTGCCATTTTGACCATTTTACATTTAAATCCCTTTTAACTATTGAAATTAACATTATGAGCATTAGATCATCTCAGACATGATCATTTTAACTTGAAAACTTTTGATCACCTCAGACGTGATCCTTTAAAACACTTTGTCACCTCAGACGTGACCCTTTTAAACTTTGAAAACACATGTGGCCATCTCAGACATGACCCTTTTAGGTGAGTTAATCCCATACTGATTTTCATGATATAGTCTGATGAAACAAACAAACTAAAATGACTAACTAACTAGAAACTTAACTAAATACAAAAATAAAACTTGTTTTTGACTTTTTGTGAGAGATAAATCCTAAGATAGACATCTACTGGATTTGGTTCCAGAATAGGCAGCTTCAATTTAGTTTGACCACACCTGGACCAACTCAGTTTTGGAATCATACAGGCAAGTCAAATCATTTGGGACTTGTTATCAAAACCTTTTAATGCTCAATTCTTGGTTTTCATCCAGAGTCGTTAGCAAATTTAGGAAATCATACTGGTACTCTTAGATTCCCACATTGATTTGAACTTTCAAGAATTGCAGCCACAATGATTGTCAGTATATTTGTCCTCTTAAATCCATACACAGACTTTTGACACAAACTGGTGATAGTTTTAGATTTAATTATTTCAACTAACATTTGTGGATCCCACACTTATATGATAATCAACATTCCTCAGGAGCTTTTGAGCGGTCTACGAGTATTTTTACAAGAAGAGACTATTCTTAGAGCTTTCAAAGAGAAGCCAATCCTCAGGTCAGTGCCATCGCACAGCAGAGAGGCGGCAAACAACAATGAATTCTAGAATATCTAGGTTATGCTTATCCTCAGGTCAGTGCCATCGCACAGCAGAGAGGCACACAACCTATCTTCTTGTTAGAGCAGCTTAATTTTTCTTTTGCACAAAATGCACCAACAACATAAGTCATTAGCTTGATAGCATTTGTCTTTCATTTTTTTCGTGCTTTGCTGTATTTATGGTCATCCGCACACATTTGTGGCGTTTACATGCTCGTTACCCCTTATTGGAATATTGTTGATTGTGTTAACCAGTGATAAGATGGGAGCCCACAGTCAGTTGAACAACTTAGTTTGATCTTGAGATCACCAGTCAGGTCTAATCATCTATTGTGTTGAATCTACCGACATATCATTTGTGGTCTAGCAATCTCTAGGTCTACTTTCGCTGTGTTACCTTAGTAGTTACCAGTTTTCCTATCATCTTTCCTTTTATATTGCTCAGACTACACAGACTTATACTTTGAATATTGCATCTTTTCTAAATTAAAATTTTAAAGTCCCTCTTGATTTGTTCCTGTGTACTATCATTTTCCAAAGGGTATCACAGATACGATATACCTTATATCAGCTATCCACTCCTTCTCCCTCGTTTTTTTATTATTATTAATTTTTTTTAATGTTACTGGCTGACTTATTCTCCCCCTATAATTCTAAAATCATAACTGGTTTAATTTTTAGGATTTTAATAGACAGCTAGATAACAAGAATTTAATTGAAACACAAATTAAAATAAATAAAGAAAAATAAAAACGAAAAAGTTAAATACACTGCATCGGACTACACATGATCATCTTCAGGGATAACATCACTTTTCTTTTTAACGTCGTTGACCTCTAACAGATATAGAAAACGTGGTTTATCAAAGGCTTTTGTATAGAGGTCAGCGCGTTGAAAATCAGTATTAATTTTTACCACATCGATTAAGTTTTTTTCAAAACAGTCTCTTATAAAATGGTATTTAATACCGATGTGTTTGGTCTTTGGATGTTGTACCGGATT
The DNA here is from genome assembly GCA_025215565.1 of Flaveria ramosissima. Lineage (NCBI taxonomy): Eukaryota > Viridiplantae > Streptophyta > Magnoliopsida > Asterales > Asteraceae > Flaveria > Flaveria ramosissima. The sequence continues at coordinate 48,517,204 of CM046039.1, forward strand.
TTTAGTTACTGCAATTGCAGCAGAGTTATCAACAAAGTTAGGAGTAGAAGAAAACTTTAAACCGTAATCCCGCATTTGCTGTTGAATCCAGATGATTTGTGAACAGCAACTTGCAGCAGCAACGTATTCAGCTTCACAGGTTGACAATGCAACCGAGGTCTGCTTCTTACACTGCCAGGTAACTAATCTCCTCCCAAAGAATTGACACCCTGCTGATGTAGACTTGTAGTTCATCTTGCAGCCCCCGTAATCCGAGTCACTATACGCCGTCAGCTCAAAGTCATCATCATGAGGATACCACAACCCAAGTGTGGGTGTACCCTTCAGATAACGAAATATCCTCTTGACCCCGATCAGATGGTTCACCTTAGGCTTAGCCTGATATCTTGAACATAAACATGTAGCATACATGATATCAGGTCTTAAGGCTGTGAGATACATGAGGGATCCAATCATTCCTCGATACATTGTGGCATCTACCAGATCTCCATTTTCATCAGGTGCTATATCATGATTTGTAGCAAGTGGAGTCCCAGCAGCAGAAGCATTCTCCATGTCAAACCGACTGAGAATGTCTCCCACATACTTGGTCTGATGTAGAAAGATCCCATTTGGTGTCTGATCCACCATAAACCCGAGAAAGAATTTCATCTCCCCCATAGCACTCATCTCAACTCTTTCTTCATAACTGCTTCAAACTCTTTACATAATTCTTCGTTCTTTGAACCGAAGATTATGTCATCGACATAGATCTGTACGAGCAGTAGGTCTCCATCTTTTTCTTTGATGAACAGCGTGCAGTCAATGACTCCCCTGCGAAAGCCGTGTTTCACAAGATGAGTCGAGAGTTTCTCATACCAGGCCCTTGGAGCTTGATGAAGCCCGTATAAGGCCTTGTCGAGTTTGTAAACTCTGTCCCGATGATAAGGATCTTCAAATCCCTTGGGTTGACTGACATAGACTGTTTCTCTGATTTCCCCATGAAGGAATGTACTCTTCACATCTAATTGATAGACTTTAATCTTCATGTATGATGCATAGGCAAGGAAGATACGGATGGCTTCCATCCTTGCCACGGGTGCAAACACTTCATTGTAGTCAATCCCCTCGACTTGGTGAAATCCCTGAACCACCAGTCAAGCCTTGTTCCTGATAATGACCCCTTGGTCATCCTTCTTGCATTTCAAGACCCATTTGGTGCCAATGACCTTAGCACCTTTAGGTCTATCTACCAGAGTCCATACACCTAACTTCTTGAACTGAAGAAGTTCTTCTTGCATGGCACTCACCCACGCCTTATCATTTAGTGCATCACTGACGTATTTTGGCTCAAACTGCGAGACAAAACACTGATAAGCACCATCATGAATGTATCCCTTTTCCATAACAGAGGAATAATCAGCTGAGTACAGCTGATTTCGGGTTTGTACTCCTGATCTGACATCCCCAATGACATTGTCTAAGGGATGATAGACGTTTAGACGTGATCCTGGAGTAGTAGGAACAGCTACCTCCGAGCCAAGATTATGAACATTTGGTTCTGCATCTGAGGTAGATGGAGTTTGAGGTTCCGAAGTCGAAGGAGCATCACTATTAGATGCTTGTGGACTTGCAGGGATTGGAACCTGTTCCTCCTGACTGTTCTGATCATCTTCTTCAGCTTCATCTTCAGAGGAGTAGCTAACTCGATGATTCTCCCTGTGAACTCGATGATGTTGAATCAAGAGATGGTGTGTTCAAGATATCATACATCTTTTGAGTAGCTAACTCGTCATCCGAAAGAGAGATCGGGATGTTGAAGGACTTGAAGAATCCATCATAGTCGAAAAAGTAGGCAGGTCCTTTGCCAGTAGGTGGTGTGGTATATCTCTAAACATCAACATTACACCACACTTCTACTAGACCCGTTGAGTTGTTGTAAACTCTCTTGTTCGGTATGTTGTATCCTAGGAAGATTCCTTCATCAGCCTTCTCGCTGAATTTACCTTCTTGAGTCTTTTTCAGAAGTGTGCACGGCGCGCCAAATGGTTCGAGATACTCCAGATTCGGTTTACGTCTTTGTAGTAGCTCGTAACATGTCTTTCCGTGGCGCTTTACTATCAGAACTCGATTCAGTGTATAACATGCATTAGCCACTGCCTCATTCCAGAATTGGATAGGCATTTTCGAGTCTACCAGCATTGTCCGTGCTGTCTCTATCAAGCTTCTGTTCTTTCTCTCAGCAACACCATTCATCTGAGGCGTGTAGGCAGAAGTGAATTGATGTACAATTCCCTTTTCCTTGCAGTAAGCCTCCATCCACTGATTCTTGAATTCAGTCCCGTTGTCTGAGCGTACTTGTCTCACCTTCAGCTTGTAGAGAGATTCCAGTGTGGTTACTAACTCCTTGAATGACTCAAATGTTTCTGATTTGGACTTCAGAAACAATACCCAAGAGAACCTTGAGTAGTCATCAGTAACCACAAAACAGTACAAGTCGCCTGCAATGCTCTTTGTACTGACTGGACCAAACAGATCCATGTGAAGAAGTTCAAGAGGCAGTTCTATTGAATGAACTTTCTTTTCCTTATGAGACTTCTTCGTCTGTTTGCCTTTCTTGCAAGCTACACAAAAATCAGGAAGCTGGAAATTCTTGACATTAACTCCTCTCACAAGATCCTTCAGGATCAAGTGATTCATCTTCCACTGATTGATGTGTCCCATTCTCCTATGCCAGGAGATGGAGTCCTTCTCAGTTGCTTTTGAGAGAAAGCACTGAACTTCATGATCCGTTGTAGAAGCTGTTGACAGATCCAGAACATAAAGGTCTTTATATCTTGAAGCTGTCATCAGAACTTGGTCCTCCGGAATCACGTAGTCTTTCTTTAGGACGTAACACTTCTTGTTGTCGAATATGACTTTAAATCCTTTCTCACAGATTTGGGAAACAGAAAGTAAGTTGTTTTGAAGTGGTTGAACGTAGTTCACCTTATCAAACTTAACTTTCTGATTTCCAACTTCTCCCTGAGTTGTAATATAGCCTCCCTTGTTTCCAGCAAATGAAACATGCCCTCCTTTGATTTGTTTGACGTTTGATAAAAGAGCCCTGTTTCCTGTCATGTGCCTGGATGCTCCGCTGTCTACAATCCATGTGTTGGTTTCAGCACTATAGCGAACACCCTTCACATACAATGTAAAAGATTAGTTTAGGTTAGGAACCCAAGCCTTTACTGGCTTGGGTTTCTCAGAGGCATCACACATCATGAATTCAACCCATTGACCCTTAGAGGGTGAGGGTAGCTCAGGTTCCTTCTTGTCATCATTATCAGACACGCAGGATGACTTTTCTTTCCATAAGCTAGATTTGTGTAAGGCCTGTTTGTGATAAACAGTCGACTGGCTAATGGGTTGAACTTTAGGTTCACTAGTTCTTCTAGGTGGAGTTAAAGAACTCCTCTTAGAAGACCTAGGTTTTGAATCTTGAAGTTCAATCTTCTTCCTAGGTGTCTGATAGTAAGGACAAAAGGAAGCAATGTGTCCACACTCTCCACAGTTGTAGCATGACCCGCTATCAACTTTATGATTAAACTTTCTTTGTGGAGATGTGTGTGACACTCTTGTAACATCACTTAGTTTAGGTTTTGACTCTGGTTCTTTTGATGTTTTCTCATGTTTGACAAAATTAATTGTTTTAACATTTTTAATATTTTTCTCTTTTGGATAACTGGTTTTTGGCATGAGACTTGTGAAAAATTAACATTAGTAGTCCTTTTAGGTTCTGATTTGACTTTGTTTGATCCGGACTTTATGTTAACCTTTTCAAATTCTTTTTCCAGATTAACACAAGACGTTTTACCCTTTGCCTTTGAAGTGGCCTCCTTTTGTTTTGTTCCAGATTCAATTGATGAACATGAGGAATCTGGATCACTAACAAGAGGAGTAGACACCACATGATCCTTGATGGGGTTATTATTTATTGGTCTACTCTTAGTGTTCATCAAGGTCTCAGGTGGTGGTGGAACCACTTCATAACCCAAACCCTCCCTGTTGTTTCTTTCTCTCACTAAGTGTTGGACAATGTGTGATGAACTTGTCCAACTGTGCAGTTTTTGCTTTAAAGAGTTTACTTCTACTTCTAAAACTGCCTTTTGCTTCTTAGTGTCTTCTAGGGAGTTAAGATAATACCTAATGTCATTAGTTGGTTAAATGCAACTACTTCAGTTTCCCTAAGCTGTTTAGTCAAAATGTCTATCTTTTCTTTGTAACTATGCTCATTTTGTTTTAACACTCTATTAGCCTCAGTGCACAGTTGCAAATCCTTTACTAAGTTATCATTATGATCTAATAACCTAGCAAATTTCTCATCTATGCTATCTCTAAATGTATTATAGTCAGAACAAGCATGATTTTTAAACAGTTGGTCAGTGGTACTTACCTGAGGAGGTTCAGAAGAATTAGCCATCATCACAGCATCAGATGTCTCTGGTTCTGGTGATTCTGTCTTTGCTGTGGAAGTCCCTTCTTCAGGCTTGTAGCTGACCTCAGTTGTAGTTGTTTCTTCACTATTTGACATCGCTATCTCAACTGCCATATCTCCTTCACTCGCGGAATCGTCATCTAAGTCATCTATACTTGCAATATTAGATTCCCCTGGAGAGACAAACCGAAAGCTCCCGTCCTGTCCTTCATCATCATGAGCTGTCAAGGCTTTTGGATCCTTGCTTGATGAAGTAGAACTGCTAGCTTGTTTGTCTTGACGAGTGAAGGACGAGAATGGGTTCCCGTTCCCCGTCTTCTTTGGCTTCACACATTCTCTCTTGAAGTGCCCCTTTTCTCCACAGTTAAAGCAGGTCACTTTACTCTTGTCAAAGCCACATGTGGTATCCTTAGTAGCAACCAAGTTCTGTCTGGTCTTTTTCACAAACTTCTTCGCCCTCCGAACAGCACTTGCTAAGGCCCACATAATGTCCATCCTCTCCAGCTCCATTTCATCTACCTGCTCGTAGTCCTCATCTGCCAGATGGCAGTTTCCAATCTTCCCAGCAACAAGTCCATCATAAGAATGAACCACTGCTGCTAAGAGATCCATGTGCTCTCGAGCTACTTCCACAGTCACATTACAGAGGTTCTCGGTCTTCAGTCTAGTAGCACTTGCTTCAGATCCAATGTAATGGGTACAAGAAGACCCTGACGTGTCTGATCCTGAAGGAGAAGCTTGTGAAGGACCCGATGAGCTAGACACAAATGCAGTCTGGAGAGGTGCTCCAGATGTCTTAGCTTGAGGAGTGGCATTGTACAAAGCTTGATTCTGAGTGTACGACGACTTCTGAGCTCTGTACTTCATCCTAAGTGCTTCTTCTCGCAGCTTGAGAATGAAGTCATTGATATCCAACTTTGCCAGCATCTCATTCTATCTCAGATTTTGTTGATACATGTATGTACCTAGATCAGGATATGAATGTAATAGATCTTGTTTGTCTGATTCTGATGTAATGTTTGGAATGATTAATGAAATGATATTGGTTGTTTGTGATTTATAATGTTTAATATTTCATTAATGTGTCGATGTTGAATTGGTTAATTAGGTTTGTGGTTATTTGAATTGTTACACATAATGTTATATTAATTAATACATTCAAACTTAACAAAATGAAGTTCTCATGCTAATGGCCCATGCGAATGGACCATACGCATGAATAACTTCATACGAATGACTCAGTCGCATGACTGAACCAGGAGACTGGATCAGTCGTATGATTGTAACATAAGATTGGCTCAGTCGCACGACTGAACACTCAGTCGTGCGGATGAATCAACCGCATGGTTCAATCGCACGACTGAACCATACTTATGGTTTAGTCGCACGAATGAACAGTACTAACCTATAAATAAACCCAATTCTTGAAAAACGTAAGCATTAATTCTATTTCAACTCCAGACGTACCCTAGCCGTCCAGAAGCCTCCTATTTCGTTCTCCAAGTTCATAGAAAGCAGTATATCAATTCCCAATCGATTCTTAACATTTGATTCAATACTTTATTGATTCTTCGTGCGTTCTCACTGATTGGATCGCCAATCAAATAGGATTCCGCACTATTTGGTTTGGTTTACACGCTAATCATTCGGTATTTCGTTCAAATACCAGGTCCTAACATATAAGCAAGTAAAATCACATGACAATGAGCTTTGCAACCAAGCCTAGCGATGTACACAATGATATTGTCGGAACATATTCACCTAAGGGCCCGTTCCTGGCCACTGATGGTACTAACTAGTATACCAACGAACAAGGGTGGGGGTGTCAACCCAGTAGTACTACCAATACTTATCCGTCGGTTCCCACACTGGAATTAAATAGTTGCAAACAAAGAACTACACAGCAGACCCAAGCATGTATCAGATAAGTACTCGTAAAACAGCATCACGTTGATTCCATGTATGTAAATTGTAAGTAAATTGTACAACATTGAAAATGGGTGAGCATACTTTTCCCCCAAGTTGTAAATGATTGAAATATTGTAAGCGTTAAAAGGGGCCATGAAACTCACTTGTTAACTAGTAAGTATGTATGATCAAAGTATCCAAATGTTGTATGCAAATGAACGGTCAAACACCTATTGACAGTTATTGTTAAGCATTAATGTTATGTATAAAGCGCATAATAATGTTCGGTCGGTTCGGGTTGTATCGGTTGGGTCGCGTGTAACACACAGAAACAAACACAAGTACTAGATCTTATGTAGATCCAAGTACTATACATTGTCACCATTGCTCATGATATATGAGTAAACGTTTCATTGTTATTGAGGAAGTATTTGATAAATATTAGTAGTTACAAATCGGTTATTGATACTTGTAAAATGTTAAGTTAATTTAATTTGAAATAGTATTTGTAGGCTTGATAGCGTTCACTTTAATCTTTGTCATTAGTAATGGCAACCGTGTCGATGTCACCTTAACATCACACGACATACACAAACCACACACAAAAAGGAAATCACACACAACAACTTCAGTCGCACGACAGGAACAGACGCACGACTCAATACTCCATTCGCACGAATCAACCCTCAATCGTGCGAATCAGCTTCATTCGTACGATTGAACCTTCATTCGTATGACTGGCATTTAGTCGTACCACACAACACTCAATCGCACGACTCAACCTCCATACGCACGAATCAACCTTCAATCGTGCGAATCAGCTACATTCGTACGATTGAACCTTCATTCGTTCGATTGGACTCCAGTCGTGTGATACACGCACAATCGCATACATTCATTCGGTCGCCTGACTCAATCGCACACATTCATTCGTACGCATGACTCATTCGCACACATACACACAGTCGCACGACTCAGTCGCACGACACTCCTAGTCGCACAACTCAGTCGCACGATTGACTCAGACGCATGGCTTAGTCGCACGACTCACCCAGTCGCACGACTCAATCGCATGACAGACCCAGTCGCCTAGACAGCAGAATCACGACTGTTGACGGGGCTGAGCAGCCTTCGGCTGCTCCGAGCACAAGTTTTACACAACAAGGACTTCTAGAAACACTCTACACACATACACAAACAAGAAGCACACGCAGAAAGACCTCACACGCACCCACACGTCCTCATGTGTTCGGGTTGAACCCGAACACCCGAAACCCTAGAATGGACAGCCATGAATAAGCAAGAAAAGGTACAACCAAAGTCGTCTACATGCTAGAATGGAGTAGACTCGGTTGTAGATGAAGTCTAGACGACGAAAACGAGACCAAGCGGGGCGGTTTTGGTGCAAAGATGAAGAAAATGGTGAAGAAGAAGAAGATGGAGATGAAGATGAAATAATGGTTCTAGGGCTGGAAATGGGGGGTATTTATACCCATCCCAAGTTTGCAAAATGTCAAGTTTAGTCCCTGCACTTAACCCCCGAGTTTCCCAAATTTGTTTCGGTTGAAAAACGACTTTGTTAGGTTAATCATATTAATTATAAAAATGTATTTAATGATATTTATAACTTAAAAATGGTTTTATTGGTGACGTTAATTTTATATAAAAATGATATATTTGGAGGTTACGATGATGAAATATTTAAAAGTTTTTAAGGTTAGCATATGTTAACGATACGAACACAAGAATAAAGATGATAGGAAAGCATGATATCCACATAAAGAGTTAATAAAGATGAGGAATGATTGATCAAAGAATAGTTAACGGAAAACCACGTTAATTAACGGACCTTTAAGGTGACGGATGTCACACAAGAGTCTCATCCTTAGTTCTAAGGAAGAAGACCCAATTGAATATTATGAAATCATCTATGATCATCAAATAATACGAGGTCCTTCCTAGACTCATTACACTGGTGGGGCCAAAGTGTAGGGGAGTAGTGATAAAGTTTCTTTCCTTTTGTTGTGAGACATCTAGTGTTGCTTCCCTTTCACGCATGCAACACAATGGTCATCACTTGTAAGCTTTTGGTATTCCAGTTACCAAATCATTCTTAATTATTTTATTCTTGTTTTTAAAGTGTACATAGCATATTCTTTTATACCAGAGGAAAGACTTATCACTATTTTCTTTAAAAAGAAAGCAAGAAACTCCTCCTGAAGGGGATGTTTTCTGCATATCCATCTTGTACATGTTCTCTTTCTAGGTGGCTCCGAGCTGGATATGCTGTTGACGAATTACCACCCCGAGCTTGAGAACAATACACCTCATGCTCAGTGAAGAACATGTTGTGTCTCTCATCATAAAATTGGGATACACTCAGGAGATAGTACCCAAGCTTCTTAATGTAAAATCCGCCCATTTTCAAACCATAAACCCAAACCTGAACCCATTTTTGAACTTTCATACGATGGAAAATTCATTATTATAATTATTTTATTTATTTTAATAAATCAAATGCATTAAATGCGTAGTTTAACGAACATTGTGAATTGTTTTATTCAAATTTTCATTTAGTAAATCATTTAAACAACTTATAATAATTTCATGATTTATAAAATTTATTTTTATAAAATTATAAAGTTTTAATCGCGATTTATGAGTTTTTGTTATTGAATAACTAAATTGAAAAGTCTTATAAAAATTTATAAAGGTTTATAAAATAATTGAACCTATTATTTAAATTAAGTTTTATTAAGTTGGGGCGAAGAGTGTTGTAAGGTTTATTGAAATGATACACCCAAAACAACCGAAATGCTTCTTGCATGCACTCAGTTAGTACTAAGCAGAAGTTGCTTTGGAAGTTTCATACTCTAGACAAGAAAATATTCTTAGTATGAAATCTTCTAAAGGCAAGACCAATATCTTCTGAAGCCAAAAGTGAAGTCTTTCGAAGCGTTAAAGACAAAGTCTTCCGAAGCTAATGAAGTGAAGACATATTTCTTACGAAAATTTTGAAGAACATGCTTTCTCTGATGTACTTTTGCATAAAGCTGAACCACTTTGCGCTGCAACTCTGAAGACTCACCAACTTATACAAGTTGGTGAAAAGGTTAATGCTTTTGCAACTGTACATTGAGGTCTTGAGTCTATAACATTCTACTTTATCTACTTTTATCCTTTTTGTAATGTTGGTCCAAACGATCGGTAAATAGTACATTTGACTAATCAAACCGTTCAAAATCCGGTAACAAACATCCATAATAATCACCCAATAATGATATAATATCAAAGGTATTCAATAATAATAAAGACAAATCAAACACAAACACAAACAAAGGCTCAAAATGAATTCTATTAGCTTCCCACCACAATTAAAGACTTGCAACAATAATATTTCAGATTTGGGTTTTTGCAAGATGTCTTCACAAAGATGAAATCAATTCTATATATAGGCTAGCTAGTTTCGCTGACAGTTTCGCTGTCAGGCCCATGACCAGATTCGCCCGACGACAAAACATAGTTTCGTCGGGTGAACATGGTCTGCTGACTATGACCGAAACTACAGTTTCGCTCATAGTTTCGCTGGGCTGAAAAATACACAAAATACAAACATAAAACAAAGTAATCTTAGGTGAGTCCAACCTAATCTTGATCTTCAATACTCCCCCTAGGTTGGACCTCACCTGCTGGAACTTCATTTGCAGCATCATCATCTCTTGCTTCCTCTCCAGCATTAGTGTTGGCTCTTCTTCGGCTCCTGTTGTACCAGCTTCCTCACTATGTGCACTTCTTTATTGAAATTGCTTAGTAAGATCCTGCACATCCATCCTAGTCTCATCAGCTTGAAGAATCTTATCTGCTAGCTCCCTGACCTCTGCTCTTTCCCCACGAGCCTTGTTGGCAACCTCCATAAACAGGTTTGCCTTTCTTCTAGTCTCAGCTCTAGCTCCTGCTTTTATATGATTCTCACAAAGCATCAACAGGTTTTCATCATAGAAATAAAATACTTCCATCGGATCAAACAGTTTAATATCAGCTCTATCCTTAACCCTAATCACAGCTTCCCGAGTGTTATTGTCATAAAACCACTTCTCAAACTTTTAGAGCCTTTGGGGAAGGGGATCGGGTAATCTCACCCTACTACCAGTCTGTGGGGGCTTTACCCTGAGCACAATTCTTCCTTTTCCAAACACCCAGTCTTTATATTTCTTAGACCTTTTTCTCTCAACCTTCATAAATCCAAATGACTCAAAATTATCATTTGTCCCTCGCTTAATCTCTTCTTCCAACAGCTTAGCTCTTTCGCTCAAATGGGAATCAACCAATGGAATTTCTGCCAACCGCCTCAGATCCCATTTAGGCAAGGTCTTGAAAGCCTTCCTTTTGTGCAAATATGATATCCTACCCCCTTCTCTTTATCATAAACATCTTCAAGCTTGCATTGTACTTCGAGCTTATAATCTTTTTCTTAGACTCCTTCCTGCTCGTCCTTTTAATATTCTGAAATAGTGGGGTCAACTATTCTTGTTCATTTTCTCTCAGAAACCAATCATCCTTTTCCAACTCAAACACATCTCCTTCAGTAGATCCCTTCTTGGCTATGTATGTCAAGGGACACTCATCCACCTCATAGTATTCCGGCTCTGAATCATAATCTACCAGTTGCTCTTCACTCTTTTCCTCGTCAACTAGATTCATCTCAACTGACTTCTTAACTGCTTCTTCAGTTGGTTCTTTCACCATCTCCTTACCAACAATATATGTCTATATCCAATCCTAAATCTATAATTCCAGCCTCAACTACTTTCTCCATATTCTTGAACTCCTTCCCTTCCAGCATCAGTTTCACTAACACCAACATCTTTTTCACCCGAGCCTCTTGCATTTGTAACATCACCACTACTAGGGCCCTCTCCTGCCTTTGATGAGCTACTAATATTGAGAAATGAATATCTTGATGTGTATGTGAAATCATTTAACTTAGACTGAGTTACCTGATTTGGCAGGTTGGATGTAGCTTTCAACTCATTCACTTCAGTCATAAATCTCTTAATCAAGGCTTGTTGATCAATCATCATCTTTGTCATACTCTCTGCAGGATCGGGTTTGTCACTTAAACACTTGGATTTCTCTCAAACTCACTTATAGAACACTCAAATCAGATGAAGTAAAGTCTTTTACAAGAGTTGATAATAATATAATAAGTAGCAAAGAACACACAAAATAATTTTCAAGGCACTTGTATATATTACTTCTCAACTCAAGATATTACAAGATTCTTACAAGCATGAAACATGAGTTACAATGAGAAACTATATATACTAGATCCTACAGCCGGATATACTTTGATACTAGCTGGAAACCTAAGACTAAAGCATATACTACAATGCTAAAGTTAAGGTATCTTAGATAAAGTATTATTTAAGATATGGTAGTCATGACATGTCCATGACTTACCTTTTGTCACCAACTAAAGATGGCAACTGTACTAACTTATAAAGGTAAACAGTGGAATAAACTATGGTCAACTACATGGCTTTTGAGAAAACGCCATGCAGTATCTCAAAGGTCTGCAGCGGAGTGTCAGAGAGACCATACTTATGTCCACTGGATAATAGCAGTGTCTCCGAAGGTAAGTTGGCTTCGGAAGAACAAGTTCTTCTGAAACCACTTATACTTCGGAAGAGGCTTTTATACTTCCGAGGCTTGAGGACTTCTATACTTCGGAAGTTGACTTCTGATCTTTCATTCTAAGTCTTGATCTTCGGAAGTAAGTTCTTTGTCTCCGGAAGTTGGAGTTTTTCCTTCGGAAGTTAGTTATACACTTGGTCTTCGGAAGAGCTCCTTTTTCCTTCGGAAGTTCCACACTTGGCTTCGGAAGTCCTTTATTTGTTGTATCAAAATGTTCTAAGTGATTTAGTTTTAGTTGCACCAGCCTTTCTAGATCCAACAAACTCCCCCTAGGCTGATGCTACCAAAACCTCACTTGTTTCTGCTTCTCAAAGCTTTCAACACTAGGGACATAAGATATTTATCTGTTTCTTTGTTCTTCCCTGAAGTGGTGCTGAGAAGCTTGTACAAGTCATTGGTGGATAGTAGATCCAGTCTATTACTCTGAATGACAGGTACCCTTTGTTGCGTCCCCCTGAAAAGAGTTAGTCGACGGGAGTTATGGTCATACTCCCATCTAACTATGGATTCAAGTTCAGGACCTTCAACCATTTGTAGAAAGGCTTTGCCTTTGGTTGTTGATCCCTTCCTTTTCTCCTCCTCTCTCAGTTTCCACTCTTCTTCAACCTTGCTTCTAGCAGTTAGCTCGACCATATGAAGACTGCCTAGATGATTTCTGATATGGGCAGCTACATTAGAGTTTGAAGGGTTGGAGAATGGTTTCTCTGCTAACTCAGCAATGTCAAATCTGCTCAAGTGTAGCAGAGATGAGGCACTTAGCATGTTGAGCTCTCAATTCTCTCTTTCAACAACAAAGTTGTGAGAAGAGTCTTCAAACCTCCACTGGATGATCTTCATCCTAGGTGTAAGAGGTTGTCTTGGCACCCGGTCACCTTTCTTGGTATCCAGCAGAGTCACCAGCCTTCTTCTTAACTTCTTTTCTTCCTCATTCAAAGTTTCTGAATTGAGGCCAAGGAAATTTGCAGCTTGATCCAGTGTTCCTCTGGGCAGATCAAGAAATTGATCTCTAGTGAGGGAACGTGAGGATCCATCAAAATAAGTCAAATTGACTGAATCCTCCTCACAGGAGACATCGCTCAGGGTTATGCAATTGATGAGCTTTGTCTTGATTGCCTTGAATTCTTCTACAGAGAGATGTTTAGAAGGCTAAGGGGATGGTTTGATGGGTTGTTGGGTAGGTTGAGGTGTTTGGGTTCTGGCTAGAGTTTTGGGTTGGAAGATGGGTAGTTTAGGTGGTTGAGGTGAAGAGGTTGGTAGGGGTGAAGGTGTAGGTTCAGGGGTGTATGGTTCAGTGGTTGGTTCCGTTTTGATGGGGAATAGAAAGGGTATTGGTTCAGGTTGTGGTTAGGTTTGGAGTTGGGGTTGAGTAGTTGATTTAAAGATCATCCCCTGTCCCCTTCTGTACATCTCCTTCCTCTTCCCCGAGCGAATATCAGCCTTTATGTCACTGACATGTCGCTGGAGGGTTTTTTCAGACATAGGACCCACCTGCCTGCCAGAGAAGCCATGAGCCCTGAGATAGCTCTTCATCCAGGCCTTCTCACCTATCTTCTTGGCAGGAGTTAGTCCTGCTTCCTCTTCCTTCTTCTTCTTCTGCATCAGCTTTTCCCTGGCAGCTTTCTTTCTCTCTTTCTCCATTTTATCTTACTCTTTGTTGAAGAGCCATAAGATCGTATCATTGTTGTGTGGAGATAATTCTTCTTGAGAGAAACCTCTAGAGGTTAAGAAAGTTATCCTTTCCCTCCTGAGCTGCTGATTAGCTTCTCTTTCTTTCCTCTCCCTTTCTTCTTCTAAGGCCAACCTTGCTGCCTCTTCTCTTTGCTGTTTTTGCAGCAAAGTTGCCTTTTCCAGCTCAACTAACTCCTCTAATGGTAGCAGGAGTACATCTTCATTCGCAGCTCCTAGACTGACAAGTCTATCAATGATCTCTACTCTTCTTCTATTGTTGACTGTCTCCTGGTTTGTTGCAGCTGCTTTGGTACTGGTAGCTAGCAGTTTTCCACTTAGAAGCCTACCTTTTCTTTTGAGTTTTCCAACCTTTCTTCCTCCTGAAGCTCTTCCTTAGTCATCTTCCTCTTTCCTTTGATGTCTTCGGAAGTGCTAGACTTTGGGGGTTCTTGGATGGAAGGTTCAGGTTGAGTAGTAGAGATAGGAGCTAGAGTTAATGCTGTTGTTTGAGCAAGTGGTTGGGTGAGAAAATCCTCCCTATTAACCTCAGATGCAAGTTCTAGGATTGCATCCGTGACTATTAGATCATAGGATAAGGAGAATAGTCCTTCCACCGCAGCAATCTCAGCTTCGCAAGTTTGAAATTGTTCTTCCGAGGCTTTGAGCTTCGGAAGTTTATGAGAATGCACTATCTGTCCCAACTATCTCTGTTGTTGGGCCATCAGTCCTTGTTTCCCCTTCGAAGTTAATTTCAAGTTCCACTTGGACCTTAGGTTGACCAACTTCCTCAATAGTGGTAGAAGGTGCATTTAACCTCTGAAGCTTTTGATCTCCGAAGTAGATCACAGACGAATCAGGACTTGGCTGTTCAATTAGAGATTACAATAGGAACTTGTTGAAGAACCTATTGAGATCTTGGAGCATCCTTTGATCCATTTGTGTACGGGTTTGTATGATCATTTACATCTTGTTTAACCATTTAAACATACAAAACGCAGCGGAATATTCAACTTTAAACATGTTAAAGTTTCTGAAAAATTACCATTATCATGTGTAAACAAACAAACCCATAACAAGAGGATCTTTATTATGTGAAAAGCAAGCATACAATATGAACAAGAACACCCAAAATCGTGACATTATCATACCATGAAACTACCTTTCAGGATGCTGTCAAAACCGACTTGAAAAAGGCTGAAATGAGTCTGAAAAATGGCCAAGACTTCAAGGATAGAAGTCCTCAAGCATTCATACCCACAAGCCTCCAAGAAAACACCATCTTTGCTAGGATTTGAACACCAAAATCGGGTCAAAGAAGCTGCTGAATTCTTGTTCCAGCCGTGAACAAGCAACAAGGGTGCTGGACCCTTGTTCCAGCTTTGAACTCTTTCTTCCATAAGAAGAGTTGATGTTCTTGTGACCATTTTGCATGTTTGAGAGAGAGAGATCTGAAAATAAGAGTGTGTGTGTACAAGGAGATCAAGAACTCAAGAGAACCAAAGAAAACAAAGGAGAGGGCTGCCATAAGGGGGGGCGGCCGAAACCCCTTATTAGGGTTGTTCCACTTTTGTTATTTTCCCAATAGGTCCTTATATATTAATCTTTTGTCAAACTAAAGATTAATAAAGATATATATATATATAATTAACCTTTTAATTATATAACATACACACACTTTTATTATTTGATGTTATTTAACTAAATTAAACAACATTACAAATAATATCCATGAACAAAATATCCATATAAGTTGTTCAATCTCATATGCAACTTATTTAGAAAACCCATTTTCTAAATTGGTGTATTTATTTAATTGCATGATCATATCATCAATTAAATATTAATTGGTGTTTGCTAAGCTTGTTATTGGGTATGACCCGACTTGGATCATAACGTACTAACCACATCAATGTTCTATGTGTCTTGGGCATAAAGAATCCAACAATCTCCCACTTGCACAAGATACATAGAAGATTGATGCAAGCAGTAAATACCGCCTAACAACGGTTTACTACCCTTAATACGCATGACTATAAGCCATTCAATAACATCATCCCCTTCAAGTTCCAAACTTGAAATGATTTAGGTGAATCGATCATCTATCCTTTTGTTACAGATGTTCTGTTAAATCCAAAGACAAAGAATGATCATTCCTTGTTGTTTTAACTTAATCAGGCCTTAGACATCTTGCTCTCAACGAATAAGAGGAACAAATCCCATCTTGACTGCATACGTTTCTCACAATCACCTTGTGTCACACCTGAACATAGCCTTATGTACTGTCCATTATTTCAGATTAGTGAAGAACTAACTCAAGGTACAACATTTGGTGAATATCAAAACCCAATATGCATCTCAGGTCTGAGGATACTAAATGATATTCGCCTTTACTCAAAATTACTTATGATCAATCAAAGAGATTCTATGTAGTAAAATTTTGAGACGCGGGTCAGTCCAATATTTGCATCCCACAAATATCTATGAACCTTGGTAGCAACCAATTGCTCTATATTCATACCTTATGAATATATACCAATCCATGTTCATAATAGTCTTACATTCATATTTGTTCCCACAAATATGACCGACTACGGACATTTAGAATAATAAACATATTCATGGATATAAACATGCTAAAAGGGAACATAACTCAAATATATAAAAGAGTTAAATATTGCAATTTTTCCATGTTTTATATGCTAAACAGATCAATTCTTATCACCAGTAAATCGAAGTCCTAAGGCACAAGTATGACCCTCATACTTTGCCCTTATCAAGGAGCTTCGTTAGTGGATCAGCAATGTTTTGATCTTTATGAACTTTACGAATACATATCTTTACCCTTTTCAACTCCATCCCTTATGATGTTGAATCTCCGCTCAAGGTGCTTACTCTTTTGATGAGTACGGGGTTCCTTGATTTGAGTAATCCCACCCACGTAATTACCAAAGATTTCTAGGGGGTCTTGAATGGTAGAGATCACCCCTAGATAAGCAATGGACAAATTTATCCATGCAGCTTCCCAAGCTGCCAATGAAGCGGCTATGTATTCGGATTTTTGTAGTGAACAATGCTACCGTGTCTTGATTTGAACCTTTCAAGGACACTTCTCCTCCATTCATAATGGAAGTATACCCCGATTGTGATCAAAAATCATCTCGATCAGTTTTGGAAGCCTGCATCCGTGTAACCCTTTACAACGACTTCCTTTTCAACAGATCCGTATATTAGAAACATATCCTTAGTCCTACTAAGGTATTTCAATATACTTTTAAGAGCCATCTGATGGTTATTTCTATTGGTATCTACTTTGTCATACTTAATAAGCATGACTCGTCCGGTCTAGTGCATATCATCACACAAATGATGGATCCTATAGCAGATGTGTATGGGATATCCTTCATTTGATTTTGCTCATCCTATGAGCTTGGACATTGAGACGTAGTCAACACTGTCCCTCCTTGAATAGGTACCATACCTTTCTAAGAGTTTTTCCATCTTGAACCTTTTCAAGATTTTATCAATATATATGCACTTTGGTTTAACCCTATCAACCACCTCGATCTATCCTTATAGATCCTTATTCCAAAATATGGGTGGCTTAAACGAGATCTTATATGAAAAATATCTTCCAAGCTAGGTTTTAACACCTTCCAAGGTTGGAATATCATTTCCAAATAGTAGTGTGTCATCAACATACAACACTATGAATACAATTATGCTCCCACTAGCCTTCATATATACACAACCTTTTCGATGCTTGTTTCAATCCATAGATTGATCACTCTAACTTATATACATTATTAGGATGTTATGGATCGACAAAACCATCATGCTTAACTATATGGACAGTCTCTTCGAGATGTCCATTAAAAAAAAGTAAACGGTTTTGACATCCATTTGCCAAAACTCATATTCAGAATATGCAGTTATGGCACATGATATCCTAATCGACTTTAGCATTGCCACAGGCGCAAGAGTTTCATCATATTCAACCAATTTAGTTTGATGGAAACCTTATGCTATAAGTCTTTAACTTATAAGTATTCAAGTCTCCATGCATATCTGTTTTCATCTTGAAAACCCACTTGTATCCAACCGGTTTGGAGTTAAGTGGAGGGTCAACCAATTCCCAAACTTGGTTGTTATAAATGGATTGCATCCTTACGTTCATGGCTTCTAGCCATTTGTCCCAATCCAAATTGGACATAGCATCTTGGTATATGGTTAGCCTACAGGGGTCAACCACATAGCATCCATTCTTGGAATATTCATATCACTTAGATGGAATACTAACTCTACAAGATTTGTGAACGTTTTGTGTATATTTATCAACCTCTTGATTATCATCAACAACCTCTTGTTGGTAGCTAGTGTCAACCAAAAGTGTACCGGCTTGTGAATTTTGATCCTTATCAAGTTCCACAGTTCTATACGTCATTCCTTCCATAAAGAACTCGGTTTCCAAGAACTTAGCCTATCGAGCAATAAATACTTTTGCTCCGTTGAGTCAAAGAAACAGTATCCCATACAGTCTCTGTGGATTCTCAACTTATATACACTTTCTTTGTCCGGGTCATATTCATAATATGAGCCTTAGAGAGCAATGCGAAAACCCAAAATGATAAAGATGGTAAGCTCATAGCCATAATAAAATTGAACCATATCCAAATAGGGTTCAATTTCTTCTTTATCAGAATGAAGAACACAGATAGTTATGTAGAGTTGATATTCTACTTCATTATTGAAGATTTTGAACATTTCAAAAGCTTCATACTTATGTGTCATCAAGTGCACACAATAATAGCGACTGTAATCGTCGGTAAAATAATGAAGTATCTTTCACCAATCTTTGTCATTGTCTTAAAAGGACTACATACATCCAAATGTATCATTCCTAGTAAGTCTTTTGGTTCACATTTATCTAATGAAACATTTTCATTTGTTTCCAAAAGACCATTCTTTTGAAGTGTTTGAATCCAATTCTTGTTTATGTGACTAATACGATAATGTCAAAGATAATAATAACTTAAACCCATTTTAAGTTTCTGGGTGCTTAATGTGTATAATAAGTTATTGTAGGACGAATTATCATGAACCAATTCATGGATATCATTAAAAGGTATGTCCTTAAAATGAAATACATCATCCATAAAACTTAATACCATTATTTACAAACTTTAAACCATGATCACATTGTTTTAATAGGAAACCTTAATTATGTTCCTAGTCAAACTAGATGCATACAAAAGGTTTTGAGAACAACTTCCAAACAATTTGAAAGTCTCAAAATAGAGTTTCCTTCCTTGAAGCGCACATTTCTTTTGAACCCCTTTGCAACAATTGCAAGAATGAGTTTCACATCCGGTATCCAATACCCATGTGTTTGAAGAAATGACATTTAATACAATGTGTGAATCATGGAAATTGTATTTGAGGTTTGCTCAACATCCCTCTTGTCTTTCAACTCCTTGAGATAGGAGGGACAATTCCTTTTCATTTGTCCGGGTCATATTCATAATATGAGCCTTAGAGAACAATGCGAAAACCCAAAATGATAAAGATGGTAAGCTCATAGCCATAATAAAATTGAACCATATCCAAATAGGGTTCAGTTTCTTCTTTATCAGAATGAAGAACACAGATAGTTATGTAGAGTTGATATTCTACTTCATTATTGAAGATTTTGAACATTTCAAAAGCTTCATACTTATGTGTCATCAAGTGCACACAATAATAGCGACTGTAATCGTCGGTAAAATAATGAAGTATCTTTCACCAATCTTTGTCATTGTCTTAAAAGGACTACATACATCCAAATGTATCATTCCTAGTAAGTCTTTTGGTTCACACTTATCTAATGAAACATTTTCATTTGTTTCCAAAAGACCATTCTTTTGAAGTGTTTGAATCCAATTCTTGTTTATGTGACTAATACGATAATGTCAAAGATAATAATAACTTAAACCCATTTTAAGTTTCTGGGTGCTTAATGTGTATAATAAGTTATTGTAGGACGAATTATCATGAACTAATTCATGGATATCATTAAAAGGTATGTCCTTAAAATGAAATACATCATCCATAAAACTTAATACCATTATTTACAAACTTTAAATCATGATCACATTGTTTTAATAGGAAACCTTAATTATGTTCCTAGTCAAACTAGATGCATACAAAAGGTTTTGAGAACAACTTCCAAACAATTTGAAAGTCTCAAAATAGAGTTTCCTTCCTTGAAGCGCACATTTCTTTTGAACCCCTTTGCAACAATTGCAAGAATGAGTTTCACATCCGGTATCCAATACCCATGTGTTTGAAGAAATGACATTTAATACAATGTGTGAATCATGGAAATTGAATTTGAGGTTTGCTCAACATCCCTCTTGTCTTTCAACTCCTTGAGATAGGAGGGACAATTCCTTTTCATTTGTCCTATCTCTCCATACTCAAAGCATGGAACGTTCTTCGTTACCTTAGGCTTCATAAGCTTAGGCTTTTCGAGGTTTCGCATTAACCTTTGCTTTGATGTATTCCTTTCCTTTGGCAATAATTGCCTCAGGATCGGGATTAGCCATTTATTATAGCCTTCCTCATTGATCGAGAGAATAGGTAGAACCTCTCTACCCATCCCTGCCTCGGTTGCTTTGAGCATTGCGTGAAGTTCACCAATGCTCTTGTCCCACCCATTCATATTACAGTTTATTATGAATGTCTCAAACCTTTAGTTAGGCAATCAAGGATCAAATCCTTGGCCAACTACTTTGAGACAGGACAGTTAAGCATCTTGAGGCTATCAATGTGGCTTTTCATCTTAAGAATATATAAGATGATATCGATTAGGTTTCTTCCATGTGACATGTATGAAGTGCTCGAACCGTTTCGTAGCAATCTACTAAAGTTTGTTGAAGGAACATTTTCTTCAACTAGATTATCATGTCATATGCCCCATGATGCTCCAAACCCTTTTGGAGTTCGGGAATCATATTCCCAACATGAGGTAGGATACTTGCACAGAATCCTTAGTGTGCCTAAGCCAATCGTCAAAAGGCCTTAACATCAACAGCGTTGGTTGGTGAGGTATGGGATCGTCAAGGACATAGGCCTTTACTCATTTTTGAGAACGATTCTCAAAATTCAAAATTGAGTCCATAAG
This sequence comes from Flaveria ramosissima, assembly GCA_025215565.1. Taxonomy (NCBI): domain Eukaryota; kingdom Viridiplantae; phylum Streptophyta; class Magnoliopsida; order Asterales; family Asteraceae; genus Flaveria; species Flaveria ramosissima. The sequence goes on from CM046039.1 coordinate 48,538,089, forward strand.
TTTATTATGGTTAAGACGATCCCCTTTGAAGATGGTTCTCGGTGATAGGGTAGGGACGGTCGGGGTAGTAGCATCGTGGTTTGCGGTCATTATTACAAAATTACAAAGTTCATTTTAGTATTTCTGAAAAATTGCATTTTAACTATTAATACCCTTTACATGTCTCATAGACAATTAATAATTAAAATCTAGAATCCAACGTTACATTTAAATGATGGTTAGGTGACCTTTATCCCATTATTTAAATTAACAAGGTAGTGAACAGTTGACAATTGCAACCTATTGCAACTTCTAGTCTTATGGGATCGGTTAAACATCATATGTTTAGTCGGCATGTTTAATCCCATCAACACCATTGTACGCCATGCTTCGGTGACCCTAATCACATGGTTTCCAATTCAAGTCGTCCTACTTACACACACGTGTGAGTTTTCATATACAAGCGGTTAGGTGACCTTTATCCCACAAGTACGTTAGACTCACCTCAAAGATACAAGTTCCCTACAAGTGGTTAGGTGACCTTTATCCCACAAATAGTTCCCAAGAGATTCGAGTGTCGTGTAAAAGGATGGTGTTAGACTTGTTACCAAAGGGATTTAAGTTTTCATTAATTCTAGTTATGAAAACTCTATGTACCTTGTATTCGCATGCTTTCAAATATATGGTACCCTATGGTTTATTTTTAATAAAACCTCTTTTATTAAATCATTAATCCTTTTAATAACCTTTTATTAACCACTTAATGATTAGAAACCATAAATTTTTAGCTTGTTAAGTTTGCTAATGAGTTTGTTTTGCATATCCAAATATCAAACAACAATCATACAACAAACAACCAAACAAGCATAATCATACAAACATATGTGCATAACCATAGCCTCTAAGTTGACTACACTTGTTTGCCATCACAAGTGTTGTCATAAGGTCTTTCCTAAGGGTTAACAATGACACATCATATGTGTCCATGAACTCCCACTTGATTCCACATCCAAATGCTTCAAGTGTCCATGTCTCTTGTGTCCTTCCTTTTGTGTCTTCATCTTGTGCATCTTCTTTTACAAAATCATATCCTAATACAATTTTCTAATAAAAGAAATGCACCTATTCTATTTATTACATAACCAAATGAATAAATAAATTACAACCCAAATACAAACACAAAAGAATAATATTACAACCCTTTACGAATGAAATCAACCAACATGACAAAACACAATCAACCAAATCCAAAACACACATGGTCAAGGCTATGTTATGCACTAAAATATGTATCCATATACATCAATCAACAAACAAAATAAACCCCATCAAACCCCAAATTTTCAGCCAACATAAACTGAAAATTAGGGTTTGTTTGTCCAAACAAACAACAACCAAAACATATCAACCAATTGACATTTCTATCTTTCAAAGTTTAATCATAAGCATGAAGATGTAACTTTGAAAGACATGGGGTTTATTAAATCAACCAAAATCAGCCTCTAATGACTTGATAAACATCCTTTAAAACTGAATTTACAAGGATAATGATGCTAGTTTCCACATAACCGGCTCTAGATGCCATTGTACGGGTTTGTATGATCATTTACATCTTGTTTAACCATTTAAACATACAAAACGCAGCGGAATATTCAACTTAAACATTTTAAAGTTTCTGAAAAATTACCATTATCATGTGTAAACAAACAAACCCATAACAAGAGGATCTTTATTATGTGAAAAGCAAGCATACAATATGAACAAGAACACCCAAAATCGTGACATTATCATACCATGAAACTACCTTTCAGGATGCTGTCAAAACCGACTTGAAAAAGGCTGAAATGAGTCTGAAAAATGGCCAAGACTTCAAGGATAGAAGTCCTCAAGCATTCATACCCACAAGCCTCCAAGAAAACACCATCTTTGCTAGGATTTGAACACCAAAATCGGGTCAAAGAAGCTGCTGAATTCTTGTTCCAGCCGTGAACAAGCAACAAGGGTGCTGGACCCTTGTTCCAGCTTTGAACTCTTTCTTCCATAAGAAGAGTTGATGTTCTTGTGACCATTTTGCATGTTTGAGAGAGAGAGATCTGAAAATAAGAGTGTGTGTGTGTGTACAAGGAGATCAAGAACTCAAGAGAACCAAAAAAACAAAGGAGAGGGCTGCCATAAGGGGGGCGGCCGAAACCCCATATTAGGGTTGTTCCACTTTTGTTATTTTCCCAATAGGTCCTTATATATTAATCTTTTGTCAAACTAAAGATTAATAAAGATATATATATATATATATAATTAACCTTTTAATTATATAACATACACACACTTTTATTATTTGATGTTATTTAACTAAATTAAACAACATTACAAATAATATCCATGAACAAAATATCCATATAAGTTGTTCAATCTCATATGCAACTTATTTAGAAAACCCATTTTCTAAATTGGTGTATTTATTTAATTGCATGATCACATCATCAATTAAATATTAATTGGTGTTTGCTAAGCTTGTTATTGGGTATGACCCGACTTGGATCATAACGTACTAACCACATCAATGTTCTATGGGTCTTGGGCATAAAGAATCCAACAATTTGAATTACAACTGGAGGAGGCTCAGGGAAAACTGAAGCTTGTTGCATAGGGTATTTTGAGCTCAAGGAAGTGAGAGCTTGACTTTGGGGTTCCTCTTGTCTTTGGCTTTGTCTCTGAATACTCTCCCCCTTTTTGGTAGCATCATCCTGAGAGCTTGATGAGCTAGAGGAAGAGGTCAAAGAGACCTGAGTTTGTACGTGCCTAACATACCTCTCAATCTGTTTCTAAACTAGTTTGGCCTTGAGATTTTCAATCTCAAGTTGCTGAGTGGCAGACCTATCCTCTAAAAGTCCTAACCTTGGATTCAAGATTTGAGACTTTAGAAAGTAGGTCTTCAATGGTGAGTTGCAGTCTTCCCTCATCTTCTTTTGAAGAATCACGGGGAGATGAGGTAACATACCTTGTATGTTCATCCTCACCACCAGATGTGGTTTCTTGGCGCCCTGGTTTCCCTTGCACAATGATGTCTCTTTCAGAGTCATCATAGGGCATGGTTGCCGTAGATTCAGTCTCAGTGATGTTACCACTGTCCCGAGGATCCCTTGAGGCTCCTTCAGTAGTGGCAGCTGAATCTACATGAGTCCCCTCCACATCAGTGGGACTCACCTCAGTAAAGGTTTGCTGATGGGGGCTAGAGATAAGAGATCTCTCTAGGCTCTGTTGATCCTTGAGAGGGTGTTGTGGATCAACTTCATTGCCCTGAAGAGACATAATCTCTTCATCAGCTCCGATTAAAAGGTCAGTAAAGGATATGGAAGTGAAACCTAGTGACACGAGACTTTGATCAATGTCTAAAGGCATTGAGCATGTGATGGGGCTGTCCCTTTTTGGCTGCTCAGGGGAGTATAGAGACTCTCCCTGAGGGTTTTCAGCTTGGGTTACGGGCTCATGGGTCTGAGACTGAGGAGACTCAAGACCCATATTGAGGTCAATTGTGAAGGATGGTTGGACCTCAGGCAGAGTGGGAGCCCAACATTCCACTCTAGCCTTTTTGGGTAGAACATGAGGAGCTTGTTCAATCAGAGAAGATTGAACAAGGGTTCGTTTGGGGCGTCTTTGATAAGTGAAGGTAATGGGTGGAGAAGGTAGATTTGGCAAAGTGAGGGTAGTCGCTGGTGTGGGTTCATCACCTGTGGAGTTAACAGGGATGTCACCAGGAGCCATTGGCTCAATCATACCTAGAAGAAGTGCAGTATCTCTTTCGGTGAAGTTGGTGGAGGCTCTCTTCAAAGTTTTGAAGATGGTCGGCCTCATTTGAGGAGCAGTCAGAGCAGCTGCGCAGACAAGCTTGCTCTGGTCCAACTCACAATTGATTTTGTGCAGGAGAAACCTGGGATACATGAAGAATGTGTCCCTTTGAAGGTTTCCCATGAGATTGGTCAGCACAAATCTTGAGTAGTTGAAGCGGAGGTTTTTCACCAAACCATGAACTAGGCACCCAAGTTCATATGGGATTTGTTCCCATCCCCCAGATTTGTTGGACAAGTAGTGAAGAACCACATGCAGTAGGAACTTTCAATTGTAAGAGAAGTTGAATTTGTAGACACTTGACCTGCTAACATCTCCACCATATCCTATTTGGATATAAGTATTGTCCAAATCTGCTTTGGGGAATTCTGTTGGAGCGCCTACATCAAGAAGCTCTAGATGCTCCCTGATGATTTGTCCAGAAATGACCAACTCCTGGCCACAGATGCTCGATCTAATGACACGAACCGCATTTAGGGTTTCAATCTGACCGTTTGCCCAAAATTCAGTCATATGGTTTGAGTAAATCATAGGGTTAACAGTCAGAGTGGTGTAGTAAGAAGTTTGGGATAGAAAGGAGATGATGTCTGAGAAGTCAGCATCCCTTGAAGAGTCAAGGAGTGCAACTTGGTTGTGCTGAGGGTTAAGTGCCATTGAAGAAACTTACAAGAAGAAGGTTTGGAATTGGGTAAATTGAAGAGGAAGAAAGCTTTTAGGGCAGTAATTTTGGTAAAAAGGATGTAACAGATTAGCCGGAGGTATTTAAATGGGTGGAATTGCGGTTTAAAGGGGGTTTGGATAAGATGATGTGAGGTTTCAGTGGATGATCTGACATGGGTGGTAAGGTTAGTCCATTTAAATAATCTGACATCATTAACAAAATCTTTACTTTTAACAGAGTGGGGCCCAAAAGATTTCCGTTACACAGTAAAATCTTTCTTCCAAGTATAAAGCATTTCCGAAGGTAATGTTTTTCCAAAGGCAAATTTACTTCCGAAGGTAAAGTGATTACTTCCGAGAGTATATGTTGCTTTCCGAATGGAGAGTGTTATAAGCTTTGGAAGTAGATCTAATATGAAATCAATCGCTTCTTCCGAGACTTAATAACTCTTCCGAGAAGAAAATTATCTTGGAAGAAATTTGCTTCGGAAGATATATAAAATATCTTCCGAGGGTTAATTCCTCTTCGGAAGAATTCATACTTAGATAAAATTTTAGGGAAAGATCTTTTGTAACAGGGCTTAGATTATTTTGACATAAGACTTTACACATTAAAATGTTTTCAAATGAGATCGACTAATCAAGGTTTATCATCCCAATAGCTGTAATGAGATATTTAAATCTTTGTTCATCAAAGGCTTTGGTGAACAAGTCAGCATATTGTTCATTTGAATCAACTTTGATTAGCTTGATAAGATTTTTCTCATGAATATCTCGAATGCAATGATACCTGATATCGATGTGCTTAGTCATGGAGTGCTTTATTGGATTTTCAGTAATCGATATAGCATTGTTGTTGTCAATGTGGATGGGAGTGCTCATAAAGTTGAATCCGTAGTCTATCATCTGGTTTTGAATCCACAGCAGCTGAGCACATCAACTAGCAGCAGCAATGTATTCAGCTTCAGTAGTTGATGTAGAGACATAAGATTGCTTCTTGCATTGCCATGAGATGATCCTTCCACCAAGAAATTGACATCCACCAGATGTTGATTTCTTGTTAATATTGCAGTCACCATAATAACTGTCAGAGTATCCATAAAGATTGAAATCACTATTTCTTGGATACCAGAGACTTAGTTTAGGTGCTCCTTTGAGGTATCTAAGAATTCTCTTGGCAACAATTAAGTGAGACACCTTTGGAGCAGCCTGATATCTTGCACAAGTGCAAGTTGCAAACATGATATCAGGTCTACTTGCTGTGAGATACATCAGAGAACCAATAATCGCTCTATACTGATGTTGATCAGTATCCTCCCCCTTAGAGTCAGGGCAGAGATTGTGGTTTCTGGGTATAGGTGTTTTTGCCGCTTTACAATCTTTCATATAAAATCTTTCTAAGATATCATTGACATACTTAGATTGACTGATAAAGAACCCTTCCTTCACTTGCTTCACCTGAATTCCAAGGAAAAAAATCCATTTTTCCCATGGAACTCATTTCAAACTTCTTCTTCATAATGCTCTCAAAGTCTTTACACATTTGGTCATTTGAAGATCCAAATATGATGTCATCAACATAGACTTGAACGAGCAAGATGTCCTTCCCAGACTTCCTTATGAAAAGAGTCTTGTCAATGGTACCTCTAGTGTAACCATTCTTTAGGAAAAACTAAGACAATGTCTCATACCACAGCCTAGGTGCTTGGTGCAGCCCATATAGAGCTTTATCCAATTTGCACACATAGTTGGGATGCTGTGGATCTTCAAATCCCGGAGGTTGGCATACATAGAATTCCCTATCTATATCCCCATCTAGAAAGGCACACTTGACATCAAGCTAGTAGACAGTGAAATTCTTGGATGCAGCATAAGCAAGGAAGATCCTAACTGCCTCAAGTCTTGCAACAGGTGCAAAGACATCAGTATAATCGATTCCCTCCTCTTGAGTGTATCCTTGAACCACCAGTCTTGCCTTGTTCTTGATAATCAAGACTCTATAATCTATCTTTTTCTGAAAACCCATTTAGTGCCTATAGGTACTTGACCAGATGGTAGCGGACATAGGTTCCAAACCTTTTGTCTTTTGAATTGAAGCAGCTCCTCTTGCATTGATTCAACCCAGCTACTATCTTTCAAGGCATCTTCCACCTTCTTGGGTTCTATTTGGGATAAAAAGCATGAGTAAAAATAGACATTCCCATTGTGAGTTTGTCCTCTTGTTCTCACGCCTTCAAAGACTTCCCCTATGATTTCTCAGCTGGATGAGTGTTATGAATCCTAAGTCTAGGAATCACCTCCAGTTGCAAAGATAAATCCAAATTGGACATATTTTGCTCAGGAACTTGAATACATAGTCCAGCTATTGTTTCAAGCTCATTCAATGAGGACTGACTGAATGAAAGAGAAACATCATTTGTGTTTGCCGTGAAGCAGCATCAACAGTTGCCTGTTCCTTCAAGATGTTGCTTTCATCAGCTTGGTGTTGTGCAGGGTCACCATGAAGAGGTTTGAAAGTCAACAGGTGAACTGCTTATTGAAGCTCCACTATCTCTTGAGATGGTTATACTGTCAGATCTTTCAATAGTGGGAACTTGATTTGCTGTAGCTATTGGAGAACTTGGAATAGGTCTGGGAAGCTCAAATAGTTGATTTTCATCGGAGTCACTTTGAGCACCTGTTCCAGCTTAAACATTCTCACAAGATGGTTTAGAATAGTTTGGAAACAATTCTAAGTCAAAGATATGATCAGGGCCATTCCCCCTAACACAAGGAGTGTGCTCATTGACTATAATGTTGTAAGATTCCTCAAATTGTTGATTTTTAATATTATAAACTCTATAAGCTTTAGAGTTCGAGGAATATCCAACAAAGATAGCATCATCCGACTTTTCAGCAAATTTTGCCAAATTGTCTTTTGTGTTAAGTATGGTACACCTGCTGCCAAAAGACCTTAGAAAGCCAATGAACGGTGGCCTCTTGTTCCATAACTCATAAGGAGTTTTTCCATGTGGCTTTACTACAAGACCTTGTTCTGCACATAGCATGCAGTGCTGACTGCCTCGGCCCAGAATGTTAGAGGCAGTTTGAATTAGCTAACATAGTGCCGAGCAGCCTCAATAAGTGTCCTATTCCTCCTCTCAGCCACACCATTTTGTTGAGGAGTTCTATAAGCACTATATTGTCTGGAAATCCCTTTTGAGTTACAGAATGAGTCAAGAACTTGGTTCTTAAACTCAGTCCCTTGATCACTTCTAATTTTTTTAACCTTGTGATCAATTTGAGTTTCTATTTTAAGAATAAAAGATTTCAAAGCTTCAGCAGTTTCATCTTTGGTTCTTAAATAGAATACCCATGTAAATCTAGTAAAATCATCAACAATCACAAGGCAATATGATTTCCTTCCAATGCTCATTATACTTGTGGGACCAAATAGATCCATGTGCAATAAGTGTAATGGGGTGGTGATGGAGTTAACAACTTTGGATTTATGAGATGCCCTGTGTTGCTTCCATTTCAAGCATGCAACATAGTTATCTTTGCAAAAAATTCATTTTTAGCAAACATGTACCAAGTTATTTTTAGCCAATTTATTCATTGTCATAAAATTTACATGACACATTCGTTTATGCCATAGTGTTGACTCATCACCATCAGCTTTGGAAAGAAAGCATGATACTTTTCCCATTGGGGAAGCATTGTTCATATCCAGCTTGTACATATCCTCTTTCCTGGGAGATCTAAGAAGCACCAGTTCCCGAGGAATTATCATCCCGGGGTTGAGGATTATGCACTCATGTTCTGTGAAGAGCATTTGATGTTTTTGATCACAGAACTGAGAAACACTTAACAGGTTGTGTTCAAGCTGTTTGACAAAGTTAACTTTCTCAACCTTTAACTTTCCATTGGATATACTTCCTCTGCCAGAAATATATCCTCCGGCCTCACCTCCAAACTGGACAGGACTCCATCATAATGTTGAAATTATTAAAGGAGAGATCTGTTCCCTGTCATGTGCCTGGAGCATCCACTATCCACAATCCAAACATTTTTTTCTTGTCATATGGAATGTCCCTGCACATAAGATGAGATGATTAGTTTTGATTGGAAACCAAAGCCTTGTTGGCCTTGGGTTCTTCCAATGATAATGACATAATTAAACCAAAATTTATGCATGGGGGTTCAATGGATGTCTTTGAAGAAGAGGTTTGGGCTACAACATCTTCCTTGATCTTCCATTCCATCCCTTGGTTGATCATGGAGGATGAGCTTGTTGAAGGTTTTGTAGCTTGGCATTCTTCCAAGGCTTCTTTCTTTTCGGAAGAAGCCTTCTCCACCTTTTCTTCCGAAGCAGTATTCTTCTGGGATGGTTTCAAGGGGACTCTTTTATTCTTTTGAGTCTTGATAGCTTTAGCTTCCGAAGCCTTTTTCCTTTCGGAAGAAGGATCTTCTTCCGAAAGCAGCCTTGCTTCGGAAACAAGCTTTCCCTTTTTCATCACTTGAACCATTTGATATGGTCCAAATGAGAAACCTTCCCTGACTCCTTCCTTTTTAACATTATTTGCAAATGTGTGCTAGCAGGATTGTAGTAACAATCTTTGGCCATGTGGTTTTGCAGACCACACATTATGCATGCAATGTTAATCTTTTGGGAACTTAAGGATTGCTGTTTCTTGTTCTTTTTTTCTTCATCAGCAACCTTCTCCTTTAACTTCTGATCCTTTGGTAGGACAGGAGTGCTGGTACTACACCCCCTTTCCTGAATTCATAGTTTCCAACCACCTGGAATCCAGCTGAGATAAATACACCTTTTGCTTTGGGTCTATCCTCAGCTTAGACTCAGCCACTTTCTTGGCAGTTTTTTTGGCTGCCTTAGCTCTGCTTCTTCTGGCTTTGGTGGTTAGGGTTTGATCATCATTGGTAGAAGAGGGTATAATTACCGGTTCTTGGTTCCCCTGTGATGGTCTCCATAGTTTCATCATTCTTTGACTCATATGAAGGTGGGTCAGCAGATGGAACCTCTTGCTCCTCAGTACCACACCTTGTTTGTCTTATAGACTGATAGGAGTGTGGTGGAGAAATTTCATTGGTTCCCAACCCACCTTTGTTTTGGTACAAAGTGTTGAGTGATAGGATGATGCAAGAATGGCTTGGAAGTTTTGCTCGGAAATAGCATACTTCCTGGCTTGAGCCTTAGCTGTGACAAGCTGGGCTTGAGCCTCAGTCAATTTGGATATTAAATCCTTTATTTGAGTCTTATAGTTTGTGTGTTCATGTTTTAATAGGAATACAGTTTTCTTTAACTCCTTAATTTTTCTTTGGTAGTCAGATTCAGCCCTTTTAAAATCAGATTTTAAAACATTTAGAGACTCAATATCGAATTTAATTTCCATATTGTAGTCCTGATACAGTTTAACCTTAGCAATACGGGCAGGAGTACAGAGATGTTCATATACCTTATTTTCATCTGTTCCGGCCATGAGTGCTTGAGCAGGAGTCACATCCTGTACCATGAAGCTCCAGTCAACTTCTTGAGCCATTGCAGCTGTTTCTGTTGACTTTCCGGTGGGCTTTGGTGTAGAGGGATGTGTGGAGGCCTGTGGGGTTCCCGGGTTAGACTTGGGAGCCTTGCATTCCCTTGCAAAATGACCAAGTTGGTTACAGTTGTAACATTTGGCCTTGGTTTTGTCAAACCCAAATTTGCTGTTGATTGGGTTCTGGGAAATTGCCTTCCAGTTCTCTTAAAGAACTTCTTTGCTCTGTAGGTTAGTAGAGCCATTTGTTGGACTATGTCCACGTATTCCACGTCATCCGGGCTAAAGCACTCTAGATCATCAAAGCAATATTGATAATCATTTGAGTGTCCACTTCCTGAAACAAAAGCACAGCTGTCCTGAAAGAAGCTTTGCTGAGCTTGTTGAGACCTTGGAGTCTCAGGAATAGATGTATGGCCCAGAAGAAAAGGATGGCTGATGGGTGTACGTCAGGTATTGTTGAGGCTGGGAGGTTCCTGAGCCTTCAGCAACCATTAAAGCGTTGCTAGCAGGAAGACTCAAGGGTCTGCTTGTCTGATGACCCCTGTTACTCTCCATTTATAACGATATCCATCAAGGATTCCATAAGTTCGGTCATGGTGAGTGTATTCAGGTTCTCTATTCTCTTGATAGAGACATAGTAGAATGTCCACTCATTGGGTAATGCACTCATGTACTTTCTTGTAAGGTCTCTAAGTTCATGAGCAATTCCCACAGATTGAAGGGAAGAAATGAGATCCATGTACCTGACGTATTGCTGGCTAAGAGTCTCTCCAGCAATGTAGGTGAAGTTCTCAAACTACTGCTTCATCAGTGAGTCCTTCTTGGAGTCATTTGAGCTTGAGTACATTTGAGCAAGTGCATCAATAGTTCTTTGGCAGACTTGCAATGCTCAAACCCCACCATGATGGAGTTGGGAATTGCAGTCATGAGAACAGCCGTAGCATTGCTGTCATGTCTAGCTTCTTCCGGTCCTCATTAGAATAATCTTCAACAGCTTTCTCAATCATGGCACCGTTTCCACCAGCTACCTTTGGCTTATACGGGCCGTTGACATGGATTGCCACATCTTGCTGTCTTGATACCGGTGAAGCCTTCAAATCTTCTGCTCCATGACCTGAAGTTTTCAGGAGTGATGATGGGAGCTTTGGTCATCGTCCCCATCTCTACTTCAGATTTGTTGAGGGCCATTTTGAGTGTGGTGTAAGGAGGAGTGAAAAACAGGTTGATTAGGATGGTAAGATCTCACAATCAAGAGCCTAAAAAGCTCTGATACCAATTGCAGGATCGGGTTTGTCACTTAAACACTTGGATTTCTCTCAAACTCACTTATAGAACACTCAAATCAGATGAGTAAAGTCTTTTACAAGAGTTGATAATAATATAAGTAGCAAAGAACACACAGAAATAATTTTCAAGGCACTTGTATATATTACTTCTCAACTCAAGATATTACAAGACTCTTACAAGCATGAAACATGAGTTACAATGAGAACTATATATACTAGATCCTACACAGCCGGATATACTTTGATATTAGATGGAAACCTATACTACTACAATGCTAAAGTTAAGGTATCTTAGATAAGTATTATCTAAGATATGGTAGTCATGACATGTCCATGACTTACCTTTTGTCACCAATTAAAGATGGCAACTGTACTAACTTATAAGGTAAACAGTGAAATAAAGTATGGTGAACTAAATGGCTTTTGAGAAAACGCCATGCATTATCTCAAAGGTCTGCAGCGGAGTGTCAGAGAGACCATACTTATGTCCGCTGGATAATAGCAGTGTCTTCCGAAGGTAAGTTGGCTTCGAAAGAACAAGTTCTTCCGAAGCCACTTATACTTCGGAAGAGGCTTTTATACATCCGAGGCTTGAGGACTTCTATACTTCAGAAGTTGACTTCTGATCTATCATTCTAACTCTTGATCTTCGGAAGTAAGTTCTTTGTCTCCCGAAGTTGGAGTTTTTCCTTCGGAAGTTAGTTTTACACTTGGTCTTCGGAAGAGCTCCTTTTTCCTTCGGAAGTTCCACACTTGGCTTCGGAAGTCCTTTATTTGTTGTTCCAAAATATTCTAAGTGATTTGGTTTTGGTTGCACCATCCTTTCTAGATCCAACACTCTCCAACATCTCATACTTAAGTCATTTTCCAAAGAAGAGTTAAGATTTCTAATCAAATCTTCATCCAAGCTTGCCTTTTCATATCTTCTTTGAGGCTCAGAAAAGGTTTGATGTTTATGCTTAGACCTCCTCTCAGTCACCTTTTTTGACTCAGTCTTGATCTGCCTTTTCCTTTGACCTCTTTTCTTTTTCAGCCCTTAAATCCTCTTCAACCTCATCAATCTCTTCTTCAAAGTTGTATTCCTTCTCCTTGGCATATATCTTTCTTTCTTGATAGCCTCAACCTGTTTTTCCCTATTCTCCTCAGCATTCTTGTTTTCAGACTCTATCACCCTCCTTATATAATTCCATCTCTCAGCAGGATACATGTTTTCCCATAAATGAGTGATCCTTCTACTAAAATCATGTCTAATTGCTGAGCAATCAGCCAATATCCTTGTGTTCATATGTACAAGCCTCTTTATTTCTCCATGACATGGAACGTTATGAATCAAATCCTCAATCATCATCTGTATTAATCTTGCATAAAGCAGCCATTTGTCTTTCTTTAGTGCCATGATATTCTCAGCCATACAGTAAAAAATTAGCTTAGTAATGTTGGCCTTTTGGCCTCTGTAGAAAATAATCATGGCTCTAGCCCAATCAAGATTCAATCCATCTGAACCTCCTTTCCTGTGATCTAGGCACATAATGAATACATGAGCAATGTATCTCTATTCTTTGGATAGAAAAGATTTCTTAATCTCTTTCCTAGTGCCAAAAGGAGGTCCCTGGTAACCGATGCTTCTGAAAGCCTTCAACACATCATGCTCAGATAAATGCACCTGGTCTCCACATTCTTCTTCAAGTCTCAAAAACTCGTTCAATAGTCTCCATAGTGAAGAAAATATCGTTCTCCAAAACTCTTGCCACTATCCTTTAAGGATTGACCCTAGTATCATACTCTGCTGTTCTCCAGAAATCTCTAATGTGAAGACCGTATATGGTCGGGGAATGAGAAATAGCATAAGCAATAGTCGAGTTGCTCAGCCACGAATACAGTCTCCCAATCTAGCAGCTTTTGGATTCTGATCATCCAAAATAGCTGTGATGTTGTTCCTATCATCAAATTTCAATTATAGCCATTTATCTAAAAAATAAATAGATAAAATAGGTTAGAATGTTAAAATAATAAATAGACAAGATAGACAATAAAAAAGAATAAAATGCAATTAGAAAAGATTTAGTTTCGCTGGCCGAAACTATAAATAGACAATCAATAGACTCTTTAAATGCGGATAAAACTCAGACTAATAAGGACAAACACATAACCTACAATACTCGATTACCCTCGGGAGTTTCGATTAGGGCTCAGAGTATATGGTGTAACAGTTGTGCGAAAATGAGATGATAATTTCGCATTACATGTTATATAGCCCACAGTTTTGCTACCAGTGAAACTGTAGTTTTGCTCGATAATGAATTAGATCAAAATGGCTCTAATTAGCGAAAGTACAGGCGAACCTATAGTTTCGCTCGACGAAACTACCAGCGAAAGACCTAAACTAAACATTTTCTATTTTATTTTAATATTTAATTATTTAGAATAAAATTTTAAATAGAGACAAAATGAAATTTAAGAAACAAAGACGTCTCACAAGACCAGTATATTTCACAAAGAAATATAAGAAAAGATAAAATAATAAATAATTAAAAATAAAAGTAAGAAACAATAAAGAAGTTAAAAGATATTGAAACACCATAAACAAAGAGGTTTTTTGGAAAATCAGAGATTGGCGAGATTGATGATATATTGTCCTTTTAAACCCATGCCTTCTTCTTTTCAACGAGTAATCTGCGGCTTCCATTATCATGATTTTACAGTTAGTTTGAAGAAGACTTAAATGACTCGGTCCCCACAGACATTTGGCAAAGAAATTCATCATGTCCTCATGATATATTGGACATATGATTAACTCTGCTTGATTTTCCAATGGAGAGTACAACAAAGATCTATTCATAAGAAGCACAAACCTTTATATTTCAAATGATGAGAGTACCAGGTCTATATTCACGTATAACAAGGAGATGATCATTTGAGCTTAACTGATGAGAGCTTCAGGTCTATACTTACGTATAATAGAGAAGATCATCAGAACGTGCTGATGACCTCCAGGTCTATACTTAGTATAATAGAGGAGATCATCACTCTAGGTCAATGTTCACACATAGCATAGGAGATAAGCACGTAATATAATATACAACATGGATCTTCTTTGATACAATAGATCTAGCAAGTAGCACTATTAAGTATATAGGGAAGGGGAACATGGAATATTCTTTGAAAAATATCAAAGTAGCGATATTACGCTCTCAATCCATTTTGGACAAGGACTTGTAACTTGGTGAAGGCCAAAATGTCAAGTCGATTAATCCAAGATAAAAGTTTTCGTCTGATCCTTTTAGTTTTAGCCCAGAAAAAGAACAATGATCTTGTCCGCAATCTGATTGAGCCTTGTTGGATTCTTTATGCCCAAGACACAAAGAACATTGATGTGGTTAGTACGTTATGATCCAAGTCGGGTCATACCCAATAACAAGCTTAGCAAACACCAATTAATTATTTAATTGCATGATCATATCATCAATTAAACATTAATGGTGTTTGCTAAGCTTGTTATTGGGTATGACCCGACTTGGATCATAACGTACTAACCACATCAATGTTCTAGGTGTCTTGGCATGAAGAATCCAACAATCTCCCACTTGCACAAGATTCATGAAAAATGATGCAAGCCAGTAAACACCGCCTAACGACGGTTTACTACCCTTAATACGTATGACTAAAAGACATTCGATAACATCATCCCTTCAAGTATCCAACTTGAAATGATTTAGGTGAATCAATCATTTATCCTTTTTTTATAGATGTCATGTTAAATCCAAGGACACAAAATGATCATTCCTTGTTGATTTAACTTAATTAGGCCTTAGATATCTTGCTCTCAATGAATAAGAGGAACAAATTCCATCTTGACTACATACGTTTCTCATAATCACCTCGTGTCATACCTGAACATAGCCTTATGTACTGCCCATTATTTCAGAGCAGTGAAGAACTAGCTCAAGGTATAACACTTTGGTGAATATCAAAACCCAATATGTATCTCAGGTCGCAGGATACCAAATGATATTCGCCTTTATTTAAATTTACTTATGATCAATCAAAAAGATTCCATGTAGTAAAATTTGAGATGCGGGTCAATCCAATATTCGTATCCCATAAATATCTATGAACTTTGGCAGCAACCAATTGCTCTGTATTCATGCCTTATGAATATCCACCAATCCATGTTCATAATAGTCTTACGTTCATATTTGTTCCCACAAACATAACCGACTACGGACATTTTGAATAATAAACATATTCATGGATGTATACATGCTAAAAGGAACATAACTCAAAATATCATAAATATATGAAAGAGTTATTGTTCCAAACTTTTAGATAATAAATAGATCAATTCGAATCACTAGAATATCGAAGTCCTAAGGCACAAGTATGACTTTCATGATTTGCCATTTCAAGGAGTTTCGTGAGTGGATCCGCAATGTTTTGATCGGTGTGAACTTTATGAATACATATATTTTCTTTTTCAACGTCATCCCTTATGTAGTTGAATCTCCGCTCAATGTGTCTAGTCTTTTGATGTGCATAGGGTTCCTTGATTTGTGCAATCGCACCCTCGTTATCAGAAACGATTTCTAGGGGGTTCTGAATGGTAGACACCACCCCTAGATCAGCGATAAATTTCTTTATCCATGCAGCTTCCTAAGCCGCTAATGAGGCGGCGATGTATTCAGATTCTGTAGTGGACAATGCTACCACGTCTTGTTTTGAACTCTTCCAGGACATTGCTCCTCTTCATAATGAAGACATACCCCGATTGCGATTAATCGCATCCGTGTAACCCTTTACAACGAGTTCCTCTTCATCAGATCCATATATTAGAAACATATCCTTAGTCCTGCTAAGGTATTTTAATATACTTTTAACAGCCATCCAATGGCTATTACCTGGATTCTGTCAATATCTGCTTGTCATGCTTAACGCGCATGACACGTCCGATCTAGTGCATATCATCGCATACATGATGGATCCTATATCAGACGCATATGGGATGTCCTTCATTCGATCTTGCTCATCCTTTGAGCTTGGACATTGAGATGTACTCAATATTTTCACTCTTTGAATAGGTACCATACCTTTCTTAGAGTTTTCCATCTTGAACCTTTTCAAGATTTTATCAATATATGCACTTTGGTTTAGACCTATCAACCGCCTCGATCTGTCCCTATAGATCTTTATTCCCAAAATATAGGCGGCTTCACCGAGATCTTTTATGGAAAAACAACTTCCAAGCCAGGTTTTAACACCTTCCATGGTTGGAATATCATTTCCAAAAGTAGTAGTATGTCATCAACATACAATACTAAGAATGTAATTATGCTCCCACTAGCCTTCTTATATACACAAGCCTCGTCAGCGTTCTTGATGAAACCAAATTTCTTGATCTCTTCATCAAAACGTTGATTCCAACTTCTCGATGCTTGTTTCAATCCATAGATTGATCTTTTTAACTTGCATACTTTATTAGGATGTCGTGGATCGACAAAACCATCAGGTTGAACCATATGGACAGTCTCTTAGAGATGTCCATCAAGAAAAGCGGTTTTGACATCCATTTGCCAAATCTCATAGCCATAATATGCAGGTATGGCAAATAATATCCTAATTGACTTTAGCATTGTGCAAGATCGGTGAAGGGTGGTCACTTACAACACAACAACACAAAGAGGAGATTAACCAAACTTAATCAAACAGTAAACCGGATTAACCACAATAATGATACTAAGAACACGAGTAATGAGTAAGAGACAGAACAAGAGAACACAAGAGATTGGGTTCCAAGGATGCAGTATATCGCTTTCTCAAGTTCTATTACAAGTGTTACAAAGCATAAAGAAAGATACTAGAACATGGAATACTTATACTACAACCTACAGCAGGCTATACTTTGAAAGCCAGCTGGATACAATTGACTAGACACAAACAAAATCAATTGTAGAATCAAAAGGCATATCTGCCTTTTGACTTGTGACTATGACATGCCATAGCTCACATCCTAATATATTAAAAAAAGGATAAAAGTACATAAAGTAGAAAGCATGGACTCAAGACCTCAATGTACCGTTACCAAAAGCATGCACCTTTCACCAACTCATGTAAGTTGGTGACTTTACAGAGTTGCAGCGGAAAGGTGGTCCAGCTTTATGGTAAAGTACATTGGATAAAGGCATATCTCTTATAGTCTTCGGAAGAAATCTGTCTTCACTATTTGGCTTCGGAAGACTTTGTCTTTGAAGCTTCGAAAGACTTCACTTTTGGCTTCGGAAGATATTGGTCTTCGCTTCGGAAGATTTTACACTTAGAATATTTCTAGTGCATGGTGTAAAACTTCCAAAGCAATTCTACTTCAGTTCTTTAGCGCATTGCTTGCAGAGAGACTGTGGATGTTTTAGTTTCATCAGACTTATAGGAATCCTTACAAACTCCCACTAGGCTGATGCTACCAAAACATTTAGAAGATCTTCAGATGTTAGTAGTCTTTAGCACAATGATGATCATACCCTTTTTCATTAGATGGTCAGGATCATTCAGACTCTCATAGCACCTTGTTGATCATCCTTGTCTTTTTCAGTTGGGTGTTCCTCCCTCACAGGTTCAAGGAGAGGGAGTTTGACCCTGCTGTGGATCAGAAGACGAAGCTTGCTGAGCTCAGCAGGAGGTCCGGGTGTTGTGTGTCTCAGGTTGTTCAACCTTAACCTCCACTTCAGGTGGGACTTGAATTGGAAGAGAGTGTAAGTCAATCAGCTCACCACTCTTGATCTTCTGCTTGATTACCCTGATATGCTCATCCATTATGGATAGAGACATAGGGCCAAGTCTCCTTCCGGAGAATCCACACAGCTTCAAGAAGCTCATCATCCTTTGTCTTTCAGCAGACTTCTTCATACCCTTTGGATGATGGCTCTTGACTTTGCAGCCTCTTCCCTCATCTTTCTCTTTGTAGCTTTTGTTCTTTGAGCACTTGAAGTTCAAGTTGTTTGAGATACTCAAACTCAATGTACTCAAAGGACAAGAGAAGGAGTGCAGATGCCTGGTAGAGACCTGTGACACTCAGGTAGTTGATCATGTTTTGTCTGTCTGTTTCTTTGTCTATCTGAGGTTCTTGTGTTGAAGCCATAGTCTCTTGCACAGGACTTTCTTGAACTGGGAGAGAGTAGGAGCATGCTTGTAGAGTCTTTTCTGTCTCTTCTCCTATTTGAATTAGAGATGTAACCTTGCATCCTCTTTTTCTTTCATCTCTCTTGACACTTCCATGTTAGCCAGTTCATTTAGTTGTTCTAAGGGGAGAGAAATAATTTCATCTATGTCATAGTTCCTGGTCTGCAGATAAGTAATCCTGATTGCCCTCAACTCATCATCTTGTGTATTTGGTCTGGGGGCAGCCCTGATTGCAGCTTGCATAAGACCTGAAGACCCAGAGGAACTTTCTCCCTTTAGCTTCCTCTTCCTCTCTCTCTCCTCCTCCTCAATTTCCTCAAGAGTCAAAATCCTTTTCCCTTTGTCACCCACAGACCTTTGTGACTCAGGGTGGATAGAGGTTTGGCCTTCATTGCTTGGTGTAGCATCCATGCTCTGGCCAGAGAGAGGTTGACACCTTCACCAGAAGGTGTTTCACTGAGGGAATGAATTTCTGAAGTAGTTGTTGGTGTGACAAGGCTCTCAGGCTCTATCACTGGGCTTTCAGCCAAGGTTTTCCCTTTGAAGCTAATATCAGGGTCTGCCTCAGCATCCAGTTGACCAATGACATTACCTGATTGCCTTTGTCTCCTTCTTAGGCTGAACTCTCCAGTAATTCTGTCTTGAATTCTGAGTGCCAACCTGTCAGCTTGTCTTGATTTGCTTGGATTGACAAGTGGCATGTTGACCAGATCAAGACCTTCATAGTAGTTCAAGGTTTGAAAATCAAATACTTCTTGTTGCCCTTGAACTCTGTGAAGAATAAGGGCTCTTCTATCAGCATCATACCTCCACCCAATGATGTAGTTTGAAGTTCCTTGGGGTGGGGATGACATAGCCCTTGGTATACCTTCCTCAAAGAGACTCTTGATGATAGAGTCTATAGAGTCCACATTAATGTGAACTTGAGGAAGTTGCTGAGTATGCACAATTGCAAGTGAGGATGGTGAGTCCTCAATGTTCATACTCTCTGAAGAGCTCACAAGTTCTGTGTCAGTGATGACTGTCTCCCCCTTTTTGGTAGCATCACCCTCTTGCATAGGTGAGCTAGAGGTTAGATCAACCACATTCACAGGTTCTTGTGTTCCTGGTTGAACTCTTCTAAAAGGTCTCCCAGCTAGTTTTTCCCTGAGATAAGATATCTCAAGTTGCTGATCATTGACCCTGTTTTGAAGGGTAGTCACCTGAGATTCAAGGTGACTAACCTTAGAGACTAAATAGGAGCATGTTTTTGACAGGTTTTGCACCTTTAGTCTCAGATTCCCCTCTTCTTCATCTGAAGAATCATTGGGGGATGAGATGATTGGACCAAAGTCCTCTCTCTCAACACCAGCTTCAGGTTCTTGGCTGCTGGATTTCCTCTGCTCATTAACATTCTCAGTTGAGATGTCAATGGGCTGAGTTGCCATGGTTGAGGTCTTAATAATGTAATCACTTGCAAAAGTGAGAGCCTCTTCCATATGGATATCCTAAATAGGTTCAGAAGTATCCAACTCAGTTATAGGTGACTGATGTGGGCTAGACTGAGGAGACTCAGGAGTACTCATCTCTCTTTGAGTAGGGGAAGAGAAGAGAGACTCATGGTACTCACTGAAACTAAGTCTTCATCAGTATAGAAGGAAAGGTTGGAAATGGGTTGATTTAGATCTAAAGGCTGGGGATGGTAACTGTCCCCTGAAGGTTGTTCACTTGAGTGTTGAGACTCAGAGTGAAGGCTTAAGGCAGTTAAGCTTGTGAGCTCATCAGGGTGAGCATGAGGAACCTCAACCCTGATATTTGAAGAGATGGGAGTGGTTTGCTCCTCAGGGGAAGTGGGAGCTCTAGTGTCCACTTCCTCCTGTAAAGGTGAGTATATGGGGACCTGCACAGACTCAATAGCTTGAGCAGGGGTTCGTTTGTATTTTCTTTGGTAGGTGAGGGTTACTTGAGGCCTTTTTGGTGGTAGAGAAGTAGAAGGTGTGGGTTCAACACTAGCTTGAGTTGCTAGGTTGTCACCTTGAGCAATGAGCTCTAACATTTTGGGGACAAGGGCTGTTTCTAACCTTGAGAAGCCTACAATTGGCTTCTTCATGATTTTAAAGATGCGGGCTTCATTTGTCCCAATTTAAGAATATTATCTGTTTCTCTCAACTGTGAGCCCAGTTCACAGTTGAGAATGTGTTGAACATATCTAGAAAACATATAATACTCTAAGGAGTCCAAGTTAGCAAGCAAATTGGTATAGACAAATTGAGAGTACCTGAACTTGACCCCTTGAACCATTCCATGCACTATGAAGGAGAAATCCTCAGGAATCTGGTCCCACCCTCCATGCTTGTTGACAAGCTGTGGATAACCACATGGAGTAGCTATTTCCACTGGGATGAGACCTTCCCTTTCCTGAAGGTCTTTACAGAGAAATCTCCCTCATAGCCCATCTGCTTAAAGGAATGATTGACAGCTTCCTTTGGGAAGGACAACTCACCTTCTTCATCATCCAGCTGCAAATGAGTGTTGATGATGGCCAGAGTGATGAAGATTGTCCTCCCTTGCACTGTGGCAGACAGTGCCTTCTCCCCATCCATGATGACCTCTTGGCAGGTCTTCCAAAATTCAAGCAGATGATCCTCATAGAGAGTAGGATCAATGGTTAGGGAGGTGAAGTAATTTGATAAAGCTAAGAACTGGCAAATCTCTGAGAAACTTTCATCTTTCTTAGAGCTTAACAGAGCAAGCTGGTTGTGTTGCCTGTGATGTTGCATGGAGAAATCTGGGTTGTTTCTGCGGTTAAGTTTGGCCATTTGAGAAGCTTAAGGATGAAGAAAGATGAAGAAAGATGAAAAGCAAAGGCGGTTTGGAATTAGGTTTGAGGAATAGTAGAATTGAAGAAGATAGTGGGGAGAGGGGGAACCGTTGGGTATTTATGTGAAAAGGATCTGAACCAAAGTTAATGAAAGAGGGTAAACTTTGAAAACGAATGTCGGTCCCACCTCTGAAAAAGTAGTTTACTTTTGCTCAAAAAGTAGTTTTCTTGGAATTCGAAAAGCTTCCGAAGGTAAATTATCTTTGGAAGTTTTAATGAAAAAGCTTCCGAAGCTAAAATGACTTCGGAAGATTTTCCTGAGAATCTTGAAAAATTTGCTTCAGAAGAGAAATAAAGACTTGAATGCTTTGTATATAAAACAACAAAGCTTCCGAGAGTTAATTTTGCTTCGGAAGGAAAAAGTCCTTGAAAACAAATAAGTGCCTGAGACAAGTATTTAAGCTTCGGAAGATAGATTGAAACTTCTTCCGAAGGTAAAATTTCTTAGACACTTATTTATTTTGAAGACATGATTTGCTTCCAAAGGTAAAAATATATCTTCCGAAGAATAGAATCAGAAAATTTCAAGAATCTAAGGAAAGTCTTCAAAAAGGAGTTTATATCCAAAGAAAACATGAGCTTATGAAAGTGATGAACTAGACAACTTAGGACAAACATATTTTAAGAAATAATTAGAATTAGTTTTAAGAAAGATCTACTCAAAGTTGATCATCCCAATAGCTGATATTAGATATTTAAATCTCTGTTCATCAAAAGCTTTTGTAAATAGATCAGCATATTGTTCATCTGTATGAACTTTGACTAGTTTAATTATTCCCTTTTCATAGTTATCTCTTATTAAATGATACCTGATATTGATGTGTTTGGTCCTTGAGTGCTGCACAGGGTTCTCAGTGATAGAGAGAGCACTATTGTTGTCTATGTGGATAGGAGTCTCCTTGAAGTTAAATCCATAGTCCAGCATCTGATTTTGAATCCAAAGCACTTGAGCATAGCAACTTACAGTAGCAATGTATTCAGCCTCAGCAGTTGATGCAGACACACATGATTGTTTCTTGCATTGACATGAGATAACCCTACCACCAAGGAATTGACATCCCCCAGATGTAGACTTTGCAGTCATGTTGCAACCACCATAATCACTATCTGTATAAGCATACAGATTGAAGTCAAGATTCTTTATATACCATAAACCAAGTGTTGAAGCACCATTGAGGTATCTTAAAATCCTTTTGACAGTGATGAGGTGAGACATCTTAGGGTTGGCTTGATATATTGCACAAATACATGTAGCAAACATGATATCAGGCCTGCTAGCTGTAAGATACATAAGATACCCAATCATAGCCGTGTATAAGTGTTCATCTACACACTCCCCCTCAAGATCAGGTCCAAGGGAGTAGTTTCTGGCTATGGGTGTCTTAGCAATCTTACAATCAGTCATGTTGAACCTCTTGAGTATGTCCTGAACATACTTTGATTGACTTATGAAGATACCATCTTCAACTTGCTTCACTTGCATTCCCAGAAAGAAATTGAGTTCTCCCATTGCACTCATTTCAAATCTGTCTTTCATCAGCTTCTCAAAGTCTTTGCAGAGCTTTGGATTAGTTGAACCAAAGATGATGTCATCTATATACACTTGAACTAGCAGTATGTCATTTCCCTGTCCTTTGATGAAGAGAGTTCCATCTATAGTACCTCTCCTGTATCCATGTTTGCAAAGATACTCAGACAATGTCTCATACCACTTCCTGGGTGCCTGATGTAGCCCATAAAGAGCTTTGTCAAGCTTGCAGACATAATCAGGATGATCAGGGTCTACAAAACCAGGTGGTTGTTTGACATACACCTTTTCATCAATCACTCCATACAGAAAAGCACACTTCACATCAAGTTGAAAGACCTTGAAGTTCTTGGATGTAGCAAATGCCATGAATATCCTAACAGCTTCTAATCTTGCTACAAGAGCAAAGACGTCAGTGTAGTCAATCCCTTCTTTTTGTGTGTATCCTTGAACAACTAGTCTTGCCTTGTTCTTGATGATAGTGCCTATATCATCCTTCTTATTCCTAAACACCCATTTGGTTCCAATGGTAGTCTTCCCAGAGGAAGAGGACAAAGGTTCCAAACTTTTTACCTTTTGAATTGAAGCAACTCTTGTTGCATAGCTTCAACCCAACTTCCATCTTTTAGAGCCTCATCAACTTTCTTTGGCTCTATCTGGGATAAGAAACAAGAGTGAAGACAAACATTTGCTTCATGGGTTTGTCCTCTTGTTCTTACCCCTGTGACAACATCTCCAATGATGTTTGTGGTGGGGTGAGACTCGTGGATCCTAAGCTGAGGGATCACATCAAGTTGCTGAGAAAGATCCAAATTTGAGAAATTTAGATCTGGCATAGATGATTCACCCTCCACATCACCATACTTATCAAGATTGACTTGATCCAAAGGGTGTGTGACATCATTGATGTTGTCATCTATGTTGTGGTTATTAGCATTAAGAAATTCCTGATCTCTTTCACCATCACCATTGTTGTCTTCCACAATTAAGGTATTTTATCTGGTTGTGGAGCCTCTGAGCTGGAATTTGAAGGCACCCCAGATGTATCAGCTGAATTTGTCATTGTAGTGCTGATAGAAACCTCATTTGCTGAAGTAGTTCCAACTGGAGCTGAAGATGTATGAGTTGAAGGTCTTCTTAGCTCAAATCTTGGATCAGGATCACCTGTAATTAAATTTTCTGCAGATCCTGAAACATTCTCACAAGATTTGTTAAAAGAATTGGTAACTAAATCAAGATCAAATAGCCAATCAGGACCAGAACCAGCCACACAGGGTGTGTGTTCATTGAAAGTCACATTGGCTGACTCCTCAACAATTCTAGTTCTGAGATTGTATACTCTATAAGCCTTAGCCTGGGAAGAGTATCCAATGAAGTGTCCATCATTTGATTTCTCAGCAAATTTGGCAATTTGATCTTTGGTATTCAAGATGGTGCAAGGACATCCAAATGACCTGAGAAAACTAATGAAAGGTTTTCTCTGATGCCAAAGTTCATAAAGAGTGTTACCATGTGTCTTAACTACTAAAACTCTGTTTTGCACATAGCAAGCAGTGTTTAGTGCCTCTGCCCAGAAGGTGATGGGCAGTTTAGAGTCAGACAATTAGATCTTGCAGCTTCAATAGTATCCTGTTCTGCTCTCAGCAACACCATTTTGTGAGGTGTCCTGGGAGCACTATATTGTCTTGTAATACCTTTTTCATCAAAAATGTATCAAGGATTTGATTCTTGAATTCAGTTCCTTGATCACATCTTATGGCTTTGACCTTGTGATCACTTTGATTCTCAATTTTAAGATGAAATTCTTCTGAATCTCAGGGGTCTCATCCTTAGTTCTAAGAAAGAAAACCCAAGTGAATCTTGTAAAATCATCTATGATCACCAAACAATAAGAGGTCCTTCCTAGACTCATTACACTAGTGGGGCCAAAGAGATCCATAGGTAATAAAGGTAGGGAGTAGTAGTGATGAGTTCCTTTCCTTAGGCTTGTGAGATACCTTATGTTGCTTCCCTTTCAGGCATGCAACACAATGATCATCACTTGTAAACTCTTTCTTTGGCATTCCAGTTACCAAATCATGTTTATTTAGTTTATTCATGTTCTTAAAGTTTACATGGCATATTCTTTTATGCCATAGGAAAGACTCATCACTATTGGCTTTAGACAGAAAGCATGAAACTTCTTCGGAGGGAGATGTTTCTTGCAAGTCCATCTTATACATGTTCTCTTTCTTGGGGGCTCTAAGCAGGATGTGCTCATGAGGAATGAACACTCCAGGCTTGAGAACAATGCACTCATGCTCAGTAAAGAGCATGTTATGACTCTGATCACAAAATTGGGATACACTCAGAAGATTGTACCCAAGCTCATTGACAAAGTTTACCTTTTCAACGCTGAGCTTACCATTTGTGACCTTGCCCCTTCCAGAAATGTAACCACCTTCATCTCCTCCAAAAGCAACTGGTCCTCCATCAATTCTCTCAAAGTTATGGAGTAGTGACCTATTGCCTGTCATGTGCCTGGAACAGCCACTATCAATGATCCAGACATTCTTGTTTGTCTTGAGCTGTTCCTGCACAAAGAAAATGATTAGTTACATTTGGAAACCCAAGCCTTATTTGTCTTGGGCTCACTAAGTATAATAGAAGGTAATGCAACAGTAATAGATCCTATGGTTGTGCTAAGGAGGATCTGAGATGTTGTTGATGGAGAAACTTCAGTCACTTGGTCTTTCTTAGACTTCCACACCACCTTTGGAGTCATGGACTTGACCTTCAAAACTTCGGAAGCTTTTGGGACTTCGAAAGTTTTGTTTGATGACTGAACCTTTGGAAGATTCTGCAGACAGTGCAACAGACTTCAATGCTTCGGAAGAATTCCTTTCTTCCGAGACCAACTTCTCTTCCGAGGGTAATTTTCCATTAGCCTTCTTCTTTGATTTGGAGCTTCCGAAGGAAACAGACTTTCCTTCCAAAGCTTGAATCTTCTTGTAACTCTTTGAAGTCTTTGTCTTGGTCATATGGACAGTACTTTTAGGATTATATGGACAATCCTTAGCAATGTGAGAGGTACTTTCACACATGACACACAACATTTTCTTCTTCACAAGAGTCTCCTTATGAGAACAAGAATGTCTTTGGTCACATCCCTTCTCCACCTCATCTTTGTTTGCGATGCTGAGACAGTTCTTATGGGTTGGGAATTGTTCTTGGAGTTTGATGGTCCAGGCTGTGCAGCAGTGGTACACAGCAGATCAGTTTTTCTTGGTACTGAGATGATTTGAACAAGAACCAGAACTCTTAGCTGAAGAGTTTTGGTTGATGTCTTCAGTCTTTACTACTTCAAACCTGCAGAGATAAAAACTTGTTTCTGCTTAGAGTCAAAAGTAGCCTTGATCTCTTGAGCCTTCTTTTCTTTTCCTGATCAAGTTCTTTCTCATTGACTTGGTCATCACAGTAATCTTCTTCTCCTTAGAAGGATAGTGGCCCTTCTTAGAATCCTCCTCTTCACTCTTCTCAGAGGAATTCTTCACTATCTCTTCTTCCATCATCACTTATAGGATCTATGAGAGGAAGCTCATCTTCACAAGTTCCACACCTAGGAGATCTTACAGACAAGATTGTGTGTGGAGGAGCTATCTCATTGGATCCCAGTCCCTGTCTATTTTGATAACACACCTGTTGTGCAGGGATGAGGATATCATGTTCTTGAAGGTCTCTTCTTCAAGAACACTCTTTTCTGCCCTGGCTTTGCTGATCACAAGCTTAACCTGGCACTCAGTCAGCTTGGTTATGAGATTTGATTTGAGTCCTAAAATCTATATGCTCATGTTTTAGAACTGAAATGGTTTTCTCTAAGTCTCTATCTTTAGTTTATAATCATTTTCAGACTTTCTAAAATCAGATTTTAAAATGTTTAAGGACTCAAGATCAGATCAGATCTTATCTCAAGTTATAGGACCTGTATCTGTTAACTTTAGCAATGCATTCAGGAGTACAGAGATGTTCCAATACATTGGCTTCATCATGATTTGCCATTAGTGCTTGGTTTGGAGAAGCATCTTCCCTTGAAAGCTCCGTCAAAGCCTCCTTCTTCAACAGCAACAGCAGCTTGTTGCTTTGGCTTCTCATTTGAGGGGCTTTCTAAGTGTAGTTTGGTCTAGTTTGTGTTTGGCCACCATTTGTTTTAGGTGCCTTACACTCTCTAGCAAAGTGATCCATCAAGTTACAGTTGTAACACTTGACTTTTCTTTTATCCAAGCCAAACTTTCCACTGGTTGCATTGCTTGGAAACTTCTTCCAGTTCTCTGTAGAAACTTCTTGGCTCTATGAGTGAGAAGAGCCATCTGCTGGACTATTTCCATATATTCCAGATCATCGGATGGATACAATCTAGGTCTTCAAGAGTGAAAAGAGAGTTGCCACAACTTTCATCAGAAGACACAAAGGCATGAGAAGAGCTTGTCTCTTGGAATGGGCTTCCTTGAGTGTAGTTCTCCCTGGGGTCTCTGGGAAGGTGAAGAAAGGACCCATTTGGTGAATTGTAGGGTAGCATATGAGATGATGTTGGGGTCTATGCTATCCCTTTCAACCACATGCAGGGCTGAACCCAATTGATTGTTGGAGTTGCCAGATGAACCTTGCATGTTCATCTTCATCTGGTAGCCACTGAGAATCCCATATAACTCTGTCAGAGTAAGAGTTTTGAGATTTTTAGTCCTCTTGATCACCACACAATAGTGTGTCCATTGCCTAGGAAGTGAGGACATGAACTTCCTTACAATGTCTTATTTTCAAGAGGAACTCCTCCATCCACAAGGGTATCCACTATCTCAACATACCTGAAGTATTGCTGAGTCATGGGTTTCACCTGTTTTGAAGGTGAAGTTTTCAAACTGCTGCTTTCAGAGATCCTTCTTGTTCTCCTTGGCTTCAGGGGAGCCTTCATACATCAGTTTTAATGCATCCCACAGCTGTTTTGCTATTTTGCACTTCTTGAAACCTCTGTACACAGAGTTTGAGAGAGAGCAGTTTGAATGGCTGTCATGGCTTTTCTGTCAATCTCTACTCTCTTCCTATCTTCATCAGAGTAGTAGCCACATCTTTGGGAATCATACTAGCACAGTAGCAGAAGGAATAAAGTGGGGTATGAAGGGTCCATTTTCAACAGACTCCCACATTTTAAGTCTAGAGACTTGATGAAACCTTCCATTCTCATACACCAGGTATCAAAGTCATAAAGAGTGATCAGTGGGGACTTGTTCATGGTTCCAGTTTCCATATCAGTCTTTGAAATGGCTGCCATTTGAAAAGTTTAGTATTTGTGTGTGTGAGGGATCTTAAGATGGTGAGATCTTATATGAGAGCCTGAAAAGCTCTGATACCAATTGCAGGATCGGTGAAGGGTGGTCACTTACAACACAACAACAACAAAGAGGAGATTAACCAAATAATCAAACAGTAAACTGGTATTAACCACAATAATGATACTAAGAGCACGAGTAATGAGTAAGAGACCAAACAAGAGA